>JAPTHA010000011.1:14159000-14182519 GCA_029814585.1 Gymnapogon annona | reverse complement strand
CCCCCCACCCCCCGTACATCCATGATAACTCACTGCTGATCCCTCTGCTGTCCAGCTGTGCAGGCTTGCACACAGAACTTTATACTCAAGTATGTGTGCATTTGTGTGTGGATGAGTGTGTACGAATCATTTCCGGTTTCATTAAAGTTGCAGTGATGCATTCTGGGATTTTATCATCACTGCAAACATGATCCGGTACATGTCGTAATTATATATTGATATACTGAACTGAAAGACAGTTGGCTTATTAAAAGAGTAGAAATATCCACTTCTGTAATAATGAGTTTTTCGACTTATTCTTGTGTCGACTGTGTTTCAAAACCATTTCTAATGAATTGTATTGATCATAATACAACCTTATCCTTCTATTATGTTTCTGCCTGTCTCAGATTGTAATGAGCTCATGCATTTTGCAAACTCTGCATCAACTACAGCCAAAGAAGTGTTTCTATCCAGCTGGTTTTATTTGCATATATAATTTGTGCATTGAAAAAAAGTAACTTGAAATATTCCAAAGAATAAGCTTTTACTTTTGGAACACTTGTTGTACTGTTAAAATCTAAATGAAAGGAAAGAGATTTGGATATTTGTGAGTTTCTGTCAAAAGAGTGTAGAGGAAGTACATTTTGTAATATGACAAATCTATGAAATGGAAATGGAAAAGGTTTTCACAAATGGTGAAAGAGTTCATTTCAGCTCCTCTATCAACACCTCATTACTCTTTCCACCTTCTTTGTCCAAGTATGGTCACTTCTATAACATGAGTTGGACGAAACTGTAATCAAACACATCTGTGTTAACATATAGCTTCAGTAGGATCTGAAATATTAGCCTGTTAGCAGTGTGGCCAGTAATTGGTAGCCAATTAGCATTAGTGTGTCACCATTTGCGCCACCTTTTTTATCCAAAAATACAGACACCTCACTTAGTTTGCTGTGGTTTTCAGAATTAACATGATTTATCTACATCTTTAACTCATGGCGATGCATCGGTGTGTTTGGGACAGTGTAGAAAATGAGTTTGAGTTCTTTGCAGCTTGATGTTGGTGCGATCTTGTACGTGTTTTCGGACTGTAACACTGGTGTCCATGTTGTTCCTACAGTGCTCAACGGGCCTCCCATGTCTGTTAAAAAGGAGCGAGAGGCCGAGCTGCTCGTCAACCGGCGGGAACAACGCAGCGGAGAGGTCATCTGCATCGACGACTAGGACGTGCAAACACACACCGGCCCACACATGTACACACTGAAACCCATTCACTGCAGAAGCTCTCCGTTTGTCAACAGGAACGCGCTCTACCAACAGCACCACATACCACAACAGTAACCGCTATTGTACTAATGGATGACTGACGGTGGATTTCTTGACCCGTAGTGATTGTAGTTGCTATCCGACAAACATACACCTTTACACGAAGAGCTATAGATGTCTTGGTTGCTTGTAAAACATCCCTGCGTTGACTGGTACTCCCTGAAAACAACAATCACACACTTACATCCACATGAGCTCTTGCTGACACACAAACACACACATGCATACTGTCTCAAACCTACGTGTGACCTTTTCTTGTCTGCCTCAAACCATAATACTCCTCATAAAAGGCCTCTTAATACAGGCCTCCTCCTTCTGTAGGGATGCTACTAACCTCACCTGTTCAAACATGCTTATACACCACAAAAACACGCAATACGTTCACCTGAAACACTGACCTTCAAACACTTACCTTCCATCACTGACCTTCTAACACTGACTCTTGCATCACCGACCTTCTAACATCAACCGCCACTCCTTCCTCCACTTCTTTAACATGAAGCTGCATGTGAGAAAAAAAAAAACAACAAATTTTTACACCGCACTCCATCCCCTGAAGCATGCTCTAAAACTCAGTAACGGTATCTTGTGGATAGGATAAACAGAAGAAAAAAAAGAATCGATTAAGCTGTGCCTACAGTCGTTTTAATACTGTTTCTAATTTTCCCAGGGGCTGAAATTCCAATTTGTCCAAGCAGCCGCAGAATCTCCAAGCACAGCTCTAGCTTTTTTAAATTTTACGTTTCGTTTGTTCAACGGTACACACACACAACAAAGTGTAATATTGCAGTTGCGTTCAGGACTTCTTCGACCAGATAGTATTAGCGCCACCCCATCATGCTTCATTACTCCCGACCCAGTTGCTGGTTGAGTTTCTGTACAGAGCTTTGAGGTATTTTCGGGGCCAAACGGCGCCACAGTTGTTGCAGAAAAAGGTCTTGCGACAATGCTATTTTTCGGAATCCTCCTATGAATGTTTATAACCTTTCATAAACAGGTCAGTGTTATTAAAACCTACCGTCTCCTCTCAACACTCCTCCTCCTCAATCAATCTGTTTAAATTTTTTTCTCCCAAGTTTCTATTTCTTTCTATAAACCCTGTGATATTCTTTGCATATTTAAACAGCTCATTCGTGTTCTCTTGTGTTTTTACTCTCGCAATTATGTATTGTTGTCGTCGATGTTGCTGTTATTCTCGTCGTTGCTATTTGAGAAAGAGCTTCTACCAAAAGAGACATTTTTTGTAACAAGGAACTATGGAAACAATACAGTATGTGCGACACATGACGCACTTCTTTGCCATGTTTCTATAATTACGAGAAAACGCAAACGAAGAAGTTGCTAACTTCAGACGTACATATATTACAAGAAAACTAATTTTTCCTGCTTACATTTTAGATTTGGGGCTTGCAAATGACATATACTTAATAAAAATAGGCCATATGTAACCCTAAAGGCTTGTATAAGCAAATGAAAATGTACTCTATGTAATAACCCCAGTAAAAGTACACAGTATTATCTGGAAAATCAGAGGCTGGAAATCCATTTTATACACAGCATCAATAAAAAGCGCCTTAATATTCATAGCTGAGAAAATGTAAAGTCATCAAATTAATTTATGAACCTGATGTCAACCTGTAAATCCTATTTAGTGTAGTCTGATTTAAGTTAAGAATAAAAACCAGATATCTAGGAGTTTATTCCATAATACCTGCGTCTTTTACACAGAACTACCCAGGAAAATCCAGTTATGTTTCATACAACAGTTTTGCAACCCCTGAACTAAAATGTTGCGTAAAAACAAGCACTTAGTTCTATTTTCCATTCTTACGCTGTCGTCTTTTCCAACTTTTGTGTTGATTTCTGGGTATCTTGTGTCACTGTGTATGTAGTGGTGCCGATCAAATGATGAGTGGCAGTGAAAACATGTCCATGATGATGCATCTTCTTTATTTTCTTTCTTTTTTTTGTTTGTAATAAAACAGAATGAAATTACAGGTGGTGATGTGTGGTCTTTTCACTTTTCAGTGCTAACCCAATGGCACTGAACATGTCTGAAATTATACCTAGAAATATCTGAAGGAGAAGGCAGAAAGGATTAAAGTTAACAGTAATGTGCTGCATTTACAATCTATTATTATTTAAGATCCTTTCTAGCATTAACTTGCCAATTAACTTTAGCTAGTTTAGTATGAAGTTGAAGTCATTTGAATGCTATTTATGTACAATATTATGCTTTAAAGTATATAATGTTTACTATTTATATGTATTTAATCCCACAAAATAAAAACTAGAACAGTTACTTTCTAATGTTTTTCATCGTTTGCAACAAGTTATGTGCTAAGCTAACAATAGTTAGCCACTATGTCTACTTACTCAATGTTAAGAGAAATGAGGTCAAAACCATCTCTGAAACAAAGATTACAATTTAATGTAATTCAAACTAACTTATGGAATGATATTGATCCAACTATATAGTGACATTAGTCATTGTTTTTTCTTCCAAACCCATGTTAGAAAACAGACCTGGTTTCAACTGTACACATATTTTTGTCAATATAGTGAATGGGTTAGATGGTTATGATATGAGAATAATGATATCTAAATGTTTTTTAGTTGACTTGTTGACAGATTTTTGTTTAGTCTTTAAGCTTTTACTCAGCATCGAGTCCAAACACCTTTAAGGACCTGTGTGTCTGAACTATTCTTTCCAAAAGCCCATGTAACCCCGCTGTCTGCCGGCGCAGACCCAGTGTAGATCGTAGGCGGGTAGATCGCATGGCATCGCATGGCATGTAATCTACCCATAATACCTTACTATCCATATTTGTTAATATATTATTAATAATAATATTAACTTACTTTTCGGAGCCCGCCACCAAGGTGTACTGTTCGTAGTTATTTATCAACTTGAAAGTGTTGGATAAATCCTTTCCTGCTGAGTCACTCTTGCTAACGGGTCTGCCCATCCTCTCTTTACAGGTTCGATCTTTTCTTGAAAAGTTTTTATTGAGAATGGCGTTGAAAACTAAATGTGCGACCAAATCGATATCTTCGCCTCCTTCAGCCATTGTGGGTTGAAAAAACCAGAAAAAACAACTAGTTGTGCTACACAAATGATCCATTTCCTTATTTCCTGTTTATCACATTGACGTGACTGCTAAGGTCTATCTGCGCAGCTTTGCATAGCTCCGCCTCTCTCTATCGCGTATGCAATCAAAAGACATGCATGTACTGATGCTATAGACCTGCTAGCTGGCCCCAGTAAAGCCAAACTTGACACTGATTGGTTAACGGCCTAGAGGCAGATTTTGGACCCTGGCAACACATGATAGTAAATAATGATTGGATAAAAACTCTAACATAAACCCCGCCTTACAAAAGCTCAGAAACCAACTTAGGAAAGCTATGAAATGAAGAGTATAGAGAATTCAATACATATTTGTGGAAAAAATATCTATTAAAAATTTATTATTATATATTAATATATATTATATATTAATATTTTCCTGATTATGTTTAGGCCAGCAGAGAAGGCCTTGCTGGACTTGAGGGGCCACCACTGCTGAGTATAGATAGACCAAAAGCATCTTCTGCTTCACTGGCCTGGACATCATGTAACTGAGCAAGAAATCTCCTCAAATAGAGTTAATCCTACAGGAACTTAAACATTAGATCTGGAATATCCTCTGCTTACCTGCTTCCTGTGATGGGTGGTTTTTAACAGGGTTGTCCAAAACTTGCAGTGGTTTTTACTGATGTACTTTAATAGAAGCTATGGTTGTGGTGAATCCCAGACACATTATCTTTAATCTGATAGTTGGATTTGTTTAGTCCAACTGTTATTCAGTCTGTTGTTTGCTCACTGACAATAGACCATGAACTGTTGTGAGGGCATTCTGTCCAACATCTTTGTTATCATCATATTCATTAAAAATTTAACAAATATAGATTTTGGAAATTTACCTTTTTTTTTTTTAAAACATTCTAAATCTTCCTTTCCTTCTAATGATCCATGTGTTGATGGTTTATAACATGCCAATGGTTCCACATATAGTTCCTACTAATCACTGACGTCAGTCACATATGACTGGCATCTTTGGAAATTTCCCCGAGTGGGACTAGTAAATGAATCTAATCTAATCTATATGGACTGTGATGTAATGAGTTGAGTTCTCCTCCAGTGAAAGTACCACCCACTACTATTGGAGATGGATCGGTATCCAGACCACAGAAGTAGAACATGGAGCACAACCTGACAACCTCACACATTTAACTGGGATTGATCTGAGGTAGAAATAGACACTGACGTATAGGGATACTGGTCATGTTTATGTCTTGACAGTCTGTTTGTCTGTTCAGAACAGGAATTCAGCTGAGACCGATTCATTAGAACAGGAATTCACCTGGGCTTAATTCAATAGAACAGAAATTCAACAGAGGCACGGAGACTATTGTTTTCCCAGTGTCACTAAATGCTTGTGAAGACTCTCTGTCGTACAGGAAAAATCCATAGTGGCAAGAAACCCTTGCCAGTGTCACTAAATCCAAAATATCACCAGACAATAGCCTCTGTGTTTAATTGATTGTATTTGTATAGGTCCATGTTCCTGACTATCTGGACCTGGACTGTAACAGCCAATGATTCTATTAGTGTTCAGCTGGGAATAGATGAACTCTGGAACCTGATCCTTATTTCTGTTAATGATAACATTGGTGTTGTTGTCTCTTCCTCCTTTTCTTCCTCTTGTCTTTTGAAGTTCTGGCATCATTTACGAGGACATCTCACCACTTATCTCTCATGGTTCTTGGTGCCGTTGGTCTGTTTGTTCTCATGACTGTGGAAGCAGAAACATGTCAACGTGGGAGGCAGCCAAAGTGACAGTGATTCAGTGGTGTCTCTTAACAGGCCTTTTCCTCCACCTCCCACACAGTGAAGCCAAGCAGCAGATGATTCACGGATGCCGAAGGTGAAAAGTTGTCCGCCTTTATTTTTCTGACCAGAATGATTCCATGCAGATCACTTCTCACTTTTATCTCCTCTGTATGTTTCCTCATCTGGAGGTTATATCGACTCCGATTAAGTGCACACTGACAGGCTCATTATAAATGAAATACTGACTGTTTTGGGTGAATGCTCTTCTGGACTTCAAATTTTTACATAAATGTTTCAGGTATGAATGAATGAATGTTTCAGGTATGAAGACCATTTTACGTGGAGACACTTGGAAGCACCATGATTACCTATCAGTGCTCTAAGATGAATCCCTTCTTCTCTCTTAACTATTTAAACAACAATAAGCATACATGAACTATTTAACTATCCAGCAATTAGCCCATCTTTCTTTTAATGCTTTCTTAAAAGTTTACAAATTTAAACAGTTTATGTTAACAATGTGTGGTCATGAACAACATTGGCCATGTGACAATCACTCTTAATACGCCTCATAACTGTGCGACATCTTCCAGTGTGCGACTCCAAACTTGGAATGCTATACCCGATGTTCATGTGGATAGGAAGAACTGCTACCTTATTGTTGTGGGGGTGTTTGAGTACCCAGATGATCTCAGGAGCTATGTTATCAGGGGGGCTTTATTCCCCCCCACAGGGTCACCCAAGGCAAACAAGTTCTGAGTGACAGGTCAGACAAAAGGCAGTTCGAAAAAACCCCTGTTGATAAGAACCTCAAGAGGAACGGCACGTCACCTGGCAAGGCAGAGCTGGGGCTCCATCCTGGAGCCAGGACCAGAGTTGGGGCTCCTGAGAGAACGCCTGGTGAATGGGCCTTTGCCCGTGGGACCCGGGCAGGATCAGACTGAATGGACAACATGGGCCCCTTTTCCTCCTCCTCCTGTGGGTCCACCACCCACAGAGGCCACCGTAGGAGCCGGGTGCATTGTGGATTGGGTAGTAATCGACAGCGGGAGCCTTGACTGCCTGATCCCCGGACACGGAATCTGGGACATGGAACGTCACCTTGCTGGGGGGAAGGAGCCTGAGCTTGTGTGGGAGGTTGAGAGGTACCGTTAAGATATAGTCATGCTCACCTCTGCGCACAGTTTCGGCTCTGGAACCCAGCTCCTCGAGAGGGGCTGGGCTTTCCACTACTCTGGAGTTTCCCATGGTGAGAGGTGGTGGGCTGGGGTGGGCTTGCTTATTTCCCCACAGTTCAGTCGCCCGGTGTTGGAGTTTACCCCGGTGAACAAGAGGGTTGCGTCCCTTTGCCTTCGGGTGGGAGACAGTTCTCTGCCCATTGTCCGTCCAAGGCAGTTGATGGATACCTGCAGGCCAGGCGCACTGCAGCCAGGGAAGTGATGGAGGCAAAAACACAGGCCTGGGATGAGTTTGGAGAGACCATGGAGAAGGACTACCGGTCGGCCACGAAGAAATTCTGGCAAGCCATCTGGCGCCTCAGGAGGGGGAAGCAGTGCTTCACCAACACCATTTATGGTGGAAGTGAGGATCTGCTGACCTCAACTGGGGATGTTGTCAGAGTACTGGAAGGAATACTTCGACGATCTCCTCAATCCCACCATCACATCTTCCACTGAGGAAGCAAAGGCTGGTTGATCGGAGGTGCACTCATCCATTACCCAAGCTGAAGTCACCAAGGTGGTTGGAAAGCTCCTCTTTGGCAAGGCACAGGGTGTGGATGAAATCCACACTGAGTACCTTAAGTCTCTGGATGTGCAGTGGCTGTCATTGCTGACACGTCTGTGTAACATTGCATGGCGGTCAGGGACAGTGCCAGGGACTGGCCGACTGGGGTGGTGGTCCCTCTTTTTAAGACTGGGGATCGGAGGTTGTGCTCCAACTACTGGGGCATCACACACATCAGCCTTCCCAGGCAAGTCTATTCTTGGGTACTGGAGAGGAGGATACGGCTGTTGGTCGAACCTCGGATACAGGAGGAACAAAGCGGATTTTGTCCTGGTCGCAGAACACTGGACCAACTCAATACCCTCCACTGGGTGCTTGAGGGTTCATGGAAGTTTGCTTAACCAATCCACGTGTTTTTGTGGATCTGGAGAAGGCGTTTGACCATGTTCCACGGAGCGTCCAATCCAGGAGTATGGGGCCCAGGGCCCTTTGCTCAGGGCTGTCTGGTCCCTGTCCTCCCAGAGCAGGAGCTTGGTTCGCATTGCCAGCAGTAAGTGGGACCCGCTCCCAGTGCATGTTGGCCTCTGGTAAGGTTGCCCTTTGTCACCGGTTTTGTTCATTACCTATATGAACAGAATTTCTAGGCACAACCAGGGGCCGGAGGAGGTCTGGTTTGTGGACCTCAGGATCTTGTCTCTGCTTTTTGTAAGATGACGTGGTCCTGTTGTCTCCTTCAGACCTGAACCTTCAGCATGCACTGGGGCGGTTCTTGCCCCAAGTGGAGGAGTTCAAGTATCTCAGGGTCTTGTTCATGAGTGGGGGGAAATGGACTGCGAGATCAACAGGCAGACCGATGTAACATCTACAGTGATGCGGTCGTTGTATCAGTCCGTTGTGGTGAAGAGGGAGCTAAGCCGAAATGCGAGGCTCTTGATTTACTCGTTAATCTTCATTCCTACTCTCACCTATGTTCATGAGCTTTGGGTCATGACCGAAAGAACAAGATCCTGGATACAAGCAGCTGAAATGAGTTTCCTCCGCAAGGTGGCCAGGTGCACCTTCATAGATAGGGTGAGGAGCTCGGTCACCAGGGAGAAACCACTACTCCTCCGCATCGAGAGGAGTCAGCTCAGGTGGATCGGGCATCTGTTTCAGACCCTCCCAGACGCCTTCCTAGAGAGGTTTTCTGGGCATGTCCCTCCTGGAGGAGGCCACAGGCAGACCCAGGACATGCTGGAGGGACTTTGTCTCTCGGCTGGCCTGGGAGCACGTCAGGGTCCCTCCAGAAGAACTGGAGGAGGTATCTGGGGAGAGAGAAGTCTGGGCATCCCTCCTTAGACTGCTGCCCCCCTGACCCTGCTCTGGATAAGCGGTGGAAGATGGATGAATGGATGGAAGAAGCATCAGTCCTGTCAGGTCAGAGGTCCGGTTGAAGGTTACTTTCAAGGAAAATACTTCAGATCGACATGACAAAGAATCGATAGTTCCTGCTATTAGCGCCTATACTTGCGTAGAATTAACTCAGGAAATCTACCTTGTTTTAGAGCTTTATCCTCAAAATCTCTATGCCAACACTAACACGCTCGCTGCAAAGTTTAGCAACTGAATGCAACTTGTGCCTCTGATCACTATATGTTGCGGAAATAAATGCCAAACATAATATTCACCAGGAGTAAACTAAAAATACAATCCTCCCTGCACGTGAAGTCAACTCTCAACCTGATTAATTAATGGTGTATTTACTTGCAAAACAATATTTATCACTCTTGGTTAATGTGACGTTTGTTCATGAGTCTCTGTCTGCACATCTGGGTTGTGTCTAAGTATCAACACATTGGGCTTGTATGCTGTCTTCTAGTTCATCTTCACACAGGGTTGTAAACTGTCATCTGTGAGACATGCCCAATCTTTGCTTTTAATAAAATTCACGTTGGACAACACCTTCTTACATACATATGTGGATCTAAAGAGACTCCAAATACATACTTCTTCATATGCACATAAATGTTAGGGAATATCTCCAAGTTTTAAATCCCACACTGGCAGATGTTACACAGTTATGACATGCTTTAAGCGCAATTTTTGTGGGGATGGGTTCTGTTGAATCACATGACCCATGTTTGAGTTTGGGGTTATGTGACCATGCCAATTGTTAACATAAACTGTATAAATTAGAATGAAGAGAAAGATGGGTAAAGAGTTGGATAGTTAAATAGTATACTTGTTGTTGTTTAAATGTGAATTAAAAAATAAAATAAGTAAATTAAAAGTGAGAAGAATGGATTTTTAAAAAGATTTGTTTGGCACCATGACGTGTGTTTACTGGTATGGGCTCAGTGTTGTTTTCCATGCGTGGAAGATTGTACAACATAACTGGGTCTCTGCAGGTCCTTAAAAAGTCTTAATTCTGTTTGTCCAAAATTAAGGCCTTAATTATCCCCAAAAAGACAATTTCTCCTTAAATCTGACTTTCCAATGTCTTAAAAATGCCACAAACGCAATAAACAAAACTGCACTGTATTTTCTTATATTGTGCAGTGAAGTTTTTGTAAAGAATCTGACAAATTGGTAATTACTGCTCTGCTCTGCAACCAACAGCAATCCTTTGGTTGTGGGGCGGTGGGCTACATGCATTTTTTCATATTTAATTTGAGAGATTGTCAGATCTTTCAAACTGTTATAAGTTGACGATGTTCTGCCTACAGAGTTGTGATCTTGATGTTTGTTATTTTTCAGCAGTTCCATTAAATATATGGACAAAACTATTTGCAATTATTTGAAAGTTTTTAAATTTGACTAAAGCGGTCTTAAAAAGTCTTAAACTTAATTTCCTTAAACCTGCAGATACCCTAGATAAGGTTGTCTCCCTGGTCTCCCACCCCTGGTCTAGCTTAATAATAGTTAAGCCCCTGTCAATTCACACTCCCCAACAGCAAGAGCAGTAATGCAATGTAATGATAAATTAACACCAGACATTTCACATAAATGAAACAAAATGTTCTATTGATCTGATGGATAAACTCAAGTATGACTGTGACTCCATCAGATCTGGATTTGGACCTCCGTTGGACAAAAAACTCAGCGGGTTTTCTTCTACAATAAGTCACTGAATGAAGTTTGCAAATCAGTTTTGACACAAATAGACCCAATTTAGTGTGACATACAGTATGAATAATCCACATCTGCTGGTCAGTTTGGTTTATCATTACCCTGGTTTGGTGTGTTTTCATACTGTCATTTTCTATGGGTTTTGGATCGAGGCTTGTCATTTGTGGGGTGATCCTTCTGCAGTGGGAGATATTGATTTAATGTCATTAATAGTTATAGGGATTTGCTGAATTTGTTCCAATTAAACTGTTATGAGTTATTATTGTTTTTATTTGTTCCTTTTCCATCCAGTGTTTGCAGGCGTTTCAGTGTTTTGACCTTTTGTTGTTGACTTATACTTTCATTTTCCGAGGAACACAAAAACGTTTTGGACTTTTTGCGAGATAAAGAGGCAAAGGTATGATTGCAACTACAGAAGTTTACTCAACATTTATTATAAATGAGTTTAGACAAAAATATCCAGCCATTGCATACATCATTTTACAGAAAATTTCTTCACAAGACTTCACTAGACTTTCTGAGGCGGTAATAAACTTTGACATTTAGAAAAATAGGAATCGGGGCAGGGAAGTCTGTGAAGGGGGTGTTTTCCCTCAAAGGCTTTTTCAGCGATGCGGTTCAGGTTCAGATTCAGGAAGTGAAAATGTAGACACTGCCAGTGTAAAAAAAAAGACGACTGTGCACATGCATCTGACCAGTGATGACCTGGTAGGTGGGGGGATGGGGTAGGGGACCACCACGCAGAAACAGAGGAAGGTGATGAGGAAATCAAACAGCATGACATGTCTACGTTCCAAATCGCATCATTTTCCATTTAAAACATGAATGTTTGGCTCTAATTAAAAAGCCTACGTTTGCTGCAGTAAAGTGCTGAGGAGAAACCATTGTGGTTCGTCCACAAAAACTACTTATAAACAAGAGTGGGAGTGCAGAAACCCATGGCTAGAAATACACACTGTTTGTGTTGTAGCGGGGAATGTAACGGCAGCGTATGAGAAGATGGAAGGAGAAGAAGTCAAACCAGCCTCACCATGAGACGGAGAAATGGCACAAAACTCCATAACTTACTCTTAATATTGACTGATTATATCTGTCAATATTCACTGTTCACTCTGACTGAAGACAGATACACTTGGAAAATTAAATGTAAACGCAAAACAAAAATGGCTCAATCACAATCCAAATAACTTCAACCTTTTGGTTCAGCACCAACATCGTACCAAAGAATTTCTGTGAAAAATATTGTTTGGTCGTTTCAGTGGTTTTACAACATACTTATGGATTGTAAAGCAAATAAATTGAAGTTGAGCCACAGTAAACAAGCAAAAACAAGTTTCTGACCATACTTGGGGTTCAATGGATGACTCAAGCTTGGGCAAATATTAGCTAAGGCCAACGCTCTGAAATATGACTAAGATTAAGAATTATTAACCTGATGTGATTAATACTAAATTAAATACAATTTCAATGCATTATTGAACATAATATTGAAGGTTTGTATGACTCGACAAGAGCCAGAAGTTTGAATTATTTTGCATGACATTAAGATGGCCAAGTTAGCAAAATGTGTCAAACTCCTGTATCTCTTAACTACAAATGTTATATTTGAGCAATGTTTACAATGTTAGTTTACTGGGTTTCATTTGCTGAGTAGAAATTGCTGAGTAGAAATTCACCTATTACGATTTATTTAATGGCTCCTTGCAAACATTAGAAACTGAATAATAGAGGTTTCTGCTAATGTCAGTGAGATTGTGTTATTGGTAAATTACATATAAAATGCTTGCTTTGAAACTAAAGAATAACTTTTGGATAATTTTTGTCCTTTTGGAGCTGCTTTGGAGAATTTTAAATGAATAAATTACAGCAGAGCCACAAAACAAGAGTTTATGGCCAGGCAATAGGTTCATGCTAATGCTAATGTATGTAGTAGCTGACGTTTTTTTCCCCATGTTCACAGTGTTAGTTTGATGTGTAACTACTGTATTTATGAATTGCATTCATCTCAACATACGTGTCCGTTTTGGAAAATCAAATAGTTACTTGGGTATTTAGTCATAAAATTTATGAAATAACATTTAGAGTGGATAATGATGCTATAATTAGCAATAAGAAAATGAGGAGTTTCATCTCTACAAATAGAAGAAATAATAATGTTTCTGAGAACCAATAGAAATCATAGTTCATGTGGAATGAAACTGACACAAAATGAAATGGAAAATGAAATAAAAACACGTGCAAGATTTCACACCTACACCAGAGGCTTGGTAAGAAGCTCCAGTTAATGCTAAGCTAACATCATGGATAGACAAATAATTCAGTGTTTGTATTGTTGTCACTGTCCATTGACTGTACAAAATTTGCTAAATGGCATTTAACTCATAATTATTTTAATGGTGATTTTTAATGACAATTATGAGGCTCTATGAGTATTAAGTCACTGTTCTGGGTTGATAATTATGCTAACTTTGGCATATAAAAATACTTACGTACTTAACCACGTACTTAAATATAATTCTATACATAATGCAATGCAGAACTTTCCAATCAATACATTTTTATAATCAGAATCTGTGTAGTATTTAATAAGAACAGTAGTTTGTAATCAATCAAAATAACAAAATTACCAAATGAATGTGATTCAGACTAAAAAAAAACAACGGAAATAATGGTTAATATGTCTTTAAATGGAGAAAAAAGGAAGGAAAAAGTGAAGAACCTATAATATTTTCAGAGCTGCGCTTTACTATAACTCACTGAGTTTCCAGAAGAAAAGCCAAGTCAACAGTATGAGGCCTCAATCATGACATATCTTACAATCTAATCTGACATCTGAAAACAGCATAAATTCACATCCATGTTATTAAAAAAAAACCTTAAAGTGTCCCTCTCTTCTAGTAGCTCGTTTTATTATGCACATATTTAAATAGTATGTGAAGTATATTAAATGAAAGGCTTGCAGGTATTTTACACAGTTTCAGCATATTGCATTGAAAAGATCGGTAAAAAAGGTAATTATTGATTTGTTAGATTGTATATAAACAGATGCTGCATTGCATGCTTAAAAATAATGACAACTCATGTTGGCTGCTGACAGGGTTTGGCATGAGCTCAGTATGTGGAGGATATTAAAGTGGAAGGTGCATGCACAGCTTTACTGTCAACATCTTTGATAGAAAACGAGTGGAAGCACAGTTTATTACATGATATGGAGACTAAAATGAAGGTCCAAGGATACAGAGCCCTTATCTACAGAGCACTTTCCACCACATCTGTTCTCTCAGACAATCCCAGGCGTTTCGACCACTTTGTGCTTTGGTTTTAATCCAAAGTCTGCGTTGCATTCCGAGACAGCACTGCTGCCTAGAAGAAAATCCAGAAAAACTTCCACAAATGTCCAGTTGTCTTTCAAATCAGCATTTTTTTTTTTTTTTGGGACGAGGCTACAACATCATTGATGTCCCACAAGAAAACCCTCATTCCTTGGAAAACAAATGAGTCTTGTCGTTCTCAAATATTTCCTAGGGTGGTTCCAACCCAAATGGACCAGTGAAGTCTCAGTTGACTTTGAAGATGCTGAAGACGTGTGGCGAGGCAGAGGTGTTTCCAACTGGGTGAAGCCTGAAAGAGGCACCAGTGATGGCCTGGAGCTCTGTCCCTTTGTCCAGTCGCAGGAGGCCAGACACCTGGCAGGGCTTCAGGAAGTGGAAGGGGTGGGGGCCAGCAGAGGGGGTGGTGCCGTATCCCTCCATGCACTGCAGCTTCTGAGGCTTCTGGCCGATGGTCTTCACATCCAACTTCACGTACTGAGACTTTTCTTCATTGAACAACACCTGAACAGACAATCAGAGGCAGAGTCAAGACACAAACACAACCAGTGTCTTTGTACGTCAGCGTCCTGTACCACGGATCAGTCCCAGCTGAATTCCTGTTCTATTGAATCAGTCCCAGTTGAATGTGTGAGGTTGTCAGGTTGTGTTCTATGTTCTAGTCCTGTGGTCTGGATGCAGATCCATCTCCAATAGTAGTGGGTGGTACTTTCACTGGAGAACTCAACTCATTACATCACAGTCCATATATGACGGACATCAGTGATCAATAGGAACTAGACTGATATGTGGAACCATTGACACATTCATCAAACATCAAACCATCAACACATGGACCAGTAGAAGGAAAGGAACATTTAGAATATTTCAGATCTTCATCATACCGTTGGGCTAAAAACTGACCTCTTTGACGTTATACTTACGGTTGTGTTTCTACTCAAGATCAGCTCAGAAAACAAACCCGACTTTCAAGGTCCAGCTGTTGTAATTTTTGCTTTTCCTCTTTTTTTTCACCTCGATTTTCTCCAGACTGCTGTCAGCTTGACAAGACCTAAGTCTAGTTTCAGGAGATTACCTGAAACCCGATAGGCAGGGTCTCCACCACTGCAGTCTGACTCATGTTTGGACCCAGTAAAGACAGTTTCAAAGCAGGACAAGGTGAAAGTGGCTTTGATTCCACAGACTGTGATTCACCCCCATCTGTCCTTGTGTTGTTTTAACTTCATCCACTGAACCTTCTACTGTGTTCACTCATGATCTTCCTGTCATTTTGGAGGAATGTGAAGAATAGATTACAGTTACACTCAAGCTATAGTAACACAGTTGTTTTGTGGGTTTTAAATATAGTTAATATTTTTTATGGCGTTCACCAAAACCTTTGGAGTGATCAATAGCACATATATATTTTTTATCTTGTTTCAATTATAACAACAATTACATGCATTTTATGAGGGCTGTGAGGGGCAGAGCTTGGCATCATGGACATGTTATTAATTTAGTCACCCTCAGTTACACATTTGTCAATCTAAAGCCTAATTTTCCAAGGAAAGAAATCACCATTTAATGACGCACAGAATATTGGTACAATTACAATGATTTACATGAAGACGGTTCATATGAATCAGTTCATGTTCATATTTGTTCAAATTGCTCACATTTGTTTTGAAAAAATAGTCGGTAAGGGTAAATGTTTTCATGTAATTACATTTTTCTTACACAAACAAAAGAAAGAATTTGGAGTTATCTTTATTTATGGGCCATTTTGTTAACATTCAACTGATCTGAGCTATTTGAGCTGAATTTGGTTCCTCTAGTGAATTTATTTGGTCAAGGTCCAGTTTACTTGTAGAACACTTTTATGACAACGCAAAGTGTCCAAAGTAATGGTAAATGGATTGCATTTCTATGTGCTCTTCTACACATTCAAGGCACTCAAAGCACTTTACATCAGCCTCACATTCACCCATTCACACATTCACTGTACAAAGATCCCTGCAAAAATAATTCATAAATAATTAAATATAAAATTAATCAAAAATAATAACACGACCGATGAAAATATATAGATGTAGTAGATAAGCTTTGGTAAAACCGCATCTAAAAATCTAAATGTCATCGCTGGACCATAAGGGGCCATACTGGACCCTTTAGCAGGCTGGTTCTGGCCTTCGGGTTCTAGGTTTGACACCTGTGATTCAGATGAAAGCTGTAAATGATCCACTGTGAACAATGTACCTGTAGGAATCGGAGACTGGACTCCTGACCCCCACCCCCCCTGGAAACCCACCTGGCAGAAGAGGAAGTAGACGCCGGCCTTCTCCACGGTGAAGGTGCCTTGGTCCTTGTTGTACCTGACAGCTTTACTCATGTTGAGCGTCCTCTCCTCCCAACCCTTGATCACGCCCCCTTCTCCCACTGACACCAACACAGGCCAACGTTAACAGAATCCACCAACACCTCATACATTACCCAGCATTCCTCACATTTACCAACCTTACCTTGCTGAGAGGAGACTTTAGTTACTGGCAGAGATCGAAAAAAAGACACAGAAAGAGGAAGAAGAAAAGGGAAAGTCAATTAAGCTTTTATGAGTGCGGGGATGTGATTGAAACCACTTCAGCAGATGCTACACAAGACGGCTCTAAGCGATCTGCCAAGCCACTTACTCTCAAAATGAGACGCCGCTTTCTTTCCATTCCCACTCCTTCCTCCTCGCAACGCCCCCCCTTTCAGAAGCAAAGAAAGGCAGAATATGAGTTCAACCGGCGAAGAAAAAATGCCTGTGGTTTTTTTTGATAAAACAATCATTCCCATCTGTATCTGTCTAATAACATGGTGTGTTAATTTGTGGCCGTTTTGGGTTCAACCTGGCCAGTTTTAATGCGGTTTACAGATGGAACCAGGATTTCCTTTCACGTGCTTCAATATATTTCCTCAAAAATGTTATTTTCAGTCAGAAGCGTGTGCCTCTTTTTCCTGTGGGGGTTAATGTCAGTGCCAGCTGGTCGCCGTCATCTAGAACATACAGAAGGCAAGAAAAAAAGAGGAATGAAGGGGAGGTGGGGTGGGGGGTAGAAAAGACAAGACGGACAGGAGGAAAGTGAAGGCAATCAACCTAGAGCGAAACACTGAAAGAAAAGCAAAATAAGAGAAATGAAGGACCGGAAAGGCAAGTCATCGAGGTTGCGGGTCAACCTCGGACCCAGAAGACCATGAAGATGGAGTGAAACAACAGCTCAGCCTCAGATTCGAAACTCATTATTCTTTTTGTTTTTCTGCTTTTAAATGTATTGATGTAGCGTACATTTTCATTTATTTTCATTTCCTATAGATTTGTACGTATGCATATCTGGAATTTTTTCCTTCCTTATCTGTTTTTTTTCTTCCTTATTTGTGTATTCTGTTTATATAATTTAATGCTTTTACATCTTCACTCTTAATATTCGTTTTTTTGCCCGTGTTTTTACGTGCAGCTGAGCTATTGTGACTGAGTAATTTCCCTTGTGGATCAATAAGGTTGGTCTAGGTCTAAATAAAGCCAGTAGCCATGCTCTGGTTACCAGCTCAGGTTGACTTTAGCTGAAGGGCAGTCATTCCCTACATACATTTAACCTGGATGGTGGAGGTATGAACTGTGAAATACATCCTTTATATGTGGAGACTCCCCCACCCCCCAATGCTGAAATAACTCCCAGGTGGGCGACCCTATGGGCGAGCATTGAGCCCTCAGGCTGCCCAGACTTTCCTGACTGAATCTGTCAGTCATCAGCTCAGAACATAACAGTAGTGTCTTGGCACTGAAACGCTGCACCTCTACCTCCGACGTCCACTTTCCCCACATTGGAAAAACCACAGTGTTTTTTTTTTTCCACAGATAGCCACGGACGTCTGAAAACTGTTTAATGTGTTTTGGAAGACGACGCGGGCTATCGGTTACTGTAGAAATATGCTCATACCTGCAGGACATGTAGCTCTTTAAATAAATCCTCGTGTCAAATTTGGTTTTTCAAGCCCCATTTGCTGAAAGTCGACATAAAAATGTTGAGACGAATGTTCTACTTTGGACACAATGTGAACAACCAGGCAAATTCTATGATGCAAAGCAGCTGGAATAAATATCTGATTAACGCAATGCTTTCAATCATAGACCCCTACTATTTCTGACCCTAGTATTGTTCTGTATCAGCCATTTGAATGTTCAGACACTACAAGTGTTTGTCATCTGTATAAACTGACTAGCATTTACACAATCAAAGCAATTAAAAACCAGATGGCTTTTATTTTGACACTGTTTGACACAGGGGTAGTGTCTTTTTTATACACTTTTCAGTACTTTTAACATAGGATCATACTGAGGTAATTGGTATTAAGGTCTGGCTCTAACACAAATAAACACTTGGGACACTAATTGTCAATCAAAAACATAATTTTCCAAGTAATAAAATAAATACACACTTGGGACACTAATTGCCAATCAAAAACGTAATTTTCCAAGTGAAGAAAATCAGAGTTCCCTTAGATTATTCTGAAGAGAAAATGTAGTCATTCGTGTTTGGATTGACTTTCATGGCTACTGTTAGCATTATATTCAACTTGATCAAGTAGAGCTAGAACATAATACTCTACCTTTTCTTATTAAATGACAGAAGCGTGAACAAAAACTTAACAGTAGAAATATATTTCATCTGTAATATATGTCTCTGCTTCATTAAAAAATGGTTAGTTTCATTAGTGGCAAATACAGACACCAGACAAATTGTGCATCTTTCTTGCTCCACCTCCCTTTTCCTCCACCCTTTTGCGTAAATAATGCGCTTCCTCCAGTAGACATGTGTCGAGAGGTGGTGAGGAACGTAACTTCAGCTGCATAAATGTGATTATTGCTGTGATGTTGGTGGTTTATGGGAACATGTTGTGTATTTTGTGAGTCCCACGATGGTGACGCAAGCAGCTGCTATAAATACAGCAATGATAGGTCATCAAATATCCCCGCTTTCACAACAAATCATAGCTGTGTCAGTCGTGTGCTCACAGGAAGAAAAAAAATCAATTTGAGTGGCCAAAGCGTGCAACAAGGCCTGGTCTCCATCCAGCTGGTTCCTGGGCCTCCACGCCGCTCTGGTCAGACCTGTAATTTCGGAAACAGTCATCCAGCTGCCTACTTTTTCCTGTGTCAACTTTTAGCAGCGGTAGTGACTGTGGCCTGCAGACCCGACCAAAGCGCCATGTGGGCCAGGACCGGCCAGCGTTTGTGTTAAATGTTCTTCCCAAAAAAACAACACAGTGTACTTGGTAAGTATATTGTGTCTGTGGTGATCTGGGCGGCTAAAAGCAAACTCCTGGACATCTGCACTTCCCAAACACATGGACCTGCATTCATTGAGGCCAGGAAAACACATACAGAAGAATGTGTGCGTGGAATTTATTTGGCCTTCCAGCAAATATGGACCTCAAGGGAACAGCATGTCAAATTTAGGAGGGTCTAATTGCGCATATGGAATATAATATGACCTGATTAATTAGCATTAATGTCAAGGTTTTACTGTAATAATATGGCAGAAACTGTCATGCTACACTTTCCCCAAAGTTAATGTTATATGCATGATTTTGTGACACAAATACATTATTAAGTTTACGGTTACATCATTAGAATACCTGCATTATCGGTGTGATTTAGCACATGCTTTGCAACCGGTGTCACTTCCTGTATCCTGAGTGGGTGTGGTCAGAAGGGCTAATCAATAAGTGGATGGATGCTAGTAGACTGATAAAATCTGATTAAAACATTGCGTTGCTTTTACAATGCACTAACTTTATTTTACAATTTCATAAATTTTTTTTGCTCATTTTGACCCGGAACATCTTGCACGGTTTTGCAAAGAACCAAGTAAATTTTTGGGCTCCATCTGAATCTTACAAATTTAATTTTAATGTCAGAAAGTTTAAGTGACATGTCGCTTGTGGAGAATGGAATGGAAAATCTACTCCTGTTCACTTTTCTCTTGTGATGAGTAGTATACAATCTAATGGATGTCTCCAAAAGGGGCGGGGCATGTAGAAACCATGTGACATTAAAACAGGAAGTCAGTCTTCAGCAAACTGTGGAGCATCATCACTGTGAATAACATTGGACTTAATTTAATACTGTGTTAGCTGGCCTGTCAACTAGCCTGCTGCATGGTTTATGGATTGCACTGTTATCAAATTGTGCTAACATTTAGCCATTAGGCCAAAATAATACTTTTTTTGGCCAAATTGACATATAGTCAGTTAAACTCCCGTTAGTTCATACTGCTGTCAAAACCCCCGCATCAGGATATTCCCCAACTCCCTAACAGACCTGACACAATCACTACATCATGATCAAGTCACAGTTATTGTGAGATGTCATAATTCCATTACCTTGTCCACACTGTTTTGGATTATTGGACATTTGACTGTGGTTCATTATAAACAATGTCAACCAGTTTAACAGGAGTTAGTCATTATGAATGGAACATTATTCAGGTCAAAGACGAAAAGGAAAACTGTATTTTCTCAAATAAAAAACTGAGACTGACAGAAGACGTCTCTAAAAAAACAACAGCAGGGATCAAAGTTGAAATGAAAAAATAAAAACCAATGTCAAATATGGTCCAGTAAAAAAATCTAGGAAAAACTGTTTAGACGTCAGTAAACATACAACACTGATCTAATGATATCTATTCTACTACAATGTAATTTGAGGCAATTAGATTACAACAGAGTAGATTCAACTAATCTAATCTATTGTAATCTAATCTAATGAAATCCAATCTAATGTAATCTATTGTAAACCAATGAAGCTGAATCTAATGTAATCAAATCAAATATAATGCAGTCTAATCTAATCTAGTTTAGTCTAGTCTAATCTGGTCCAATGTAATCATTTGTAGTCTAGTCAGGTCTAATCTAATGTAGTCTAATCTAATCTAGTCTGGTCTAATCTAATCTATTCTGGTCTAACCTAATGTAATGTAATCTAGTCTGGTCTAATACAATGTAATCTAGTCTGGTCTAATACAATGTAACCTATTCTGGTCTAATCTAATGTAGTCTAACCTAATCTAATATATTCCGGTCTAATCTAATCAAGTATAATCGAATGTAGTCTGGTGTAATTTAATCTAGTCAAATCTAATGTGGTGTAGTCTGGCCCAATCTAATCTAGTTTGGTCTAGTCTAATCTACTTTTGTCCAGTCTGGTCTAATCTAGTCTGGTCTGGTCTAATCTAAGTACCCACCATCTCGTTTAACCCTTTGTCCGACCAGCAGCTCTCTCTTCTCCAGTATAAGTTGAACGATGGCCTTCCTCTGTATGTTGACCTGTTGAAACAGTCGAAGAGCAATCATTAACGTCTGTCCAATGGAATTACTTGGAGCGCGTTGGCACGGCGCCCATGCAGCCAGACGGCCTCTTCCAAACCTCCACCACTTCCTCACACAGCGGTTGCGACACCTAATGCATGTTTTCAGTGCTTTGCATTCCTCACATGTGGCCTTCTGACAGAGACGTCCTGCCAAGGCAGCAGAGTCTGGGGCCGTGGCTGTGAGTGGAGGTAGCCTATAGACGTTCAGGGAGAGTGGGCTGAGCTCCACTGCTACTGTGGAAAAGGAGGCAGCAAAATGGTCTCGGCTCCAGACCTGGACTCACTGGCTCTCATCAGGACTTGGCCACCGGTCAAATGAACGAACGGGGCCTCATGGGAAACACTCCAGCATCAACACTGCACATGTGTGTGTGTGAGTGTGTGTGTGTGTGTGTGTGTGTGTGTAGGTCTGTCAACATGATCCACAGCCAACCTGTCCTCTAATCTCCAATCCAGTCAAACCTGCTTTTGTAAATACTCCAAACTCACAAGAAACCAGAAGAATTTCCATCAGGTCCCTTGGCTGCCTTCAGAAAACAGTTTGGGTTGTGATGCAACCGAGGGCTGGAATCTAACACTCGTTGCAAGTGCAAGACGTGCAAACGCTGTGGAGTGCACCACATTTCAGACCCCACATTAGAATCGGGGGGGGGGGAGTAGACAAAAAGGAAAATGCCAGATTCTCGCATTATCGACACCTGGATTTGATGGCAGATTCCACAGATCCACTTAGATTCCCGTCTTTAACTGAAGTTCCCTCTGTGTGGATTTTAACCCTTAAACTACAACAGACTAAAGAGAGAATTCATTACATTGTCGCTCAGTTCAAGTTCATCTCAGAGAATCAAAGTGTTTTTCCTCTTGTGATGTTACAACTTCAGACTTTTTATGGCCCTTTAATACTCAGAATATACAGGATTTTTCTTACAAATCTACAGGTTCATTAACCCTTTATTGAGCAAATGACTATTTTTGGTCATTTCCAGTAACGTTAAATATTGGTCCAATCCTGTGCCTCATTTTTTTCCCTAACACTTTATAGTTATTCACAGAGATTTCATACACCTGTTGAAGCTGTAAATAATGAATATGAGTGATATTTTTTGCCAGTTTATGACATTATAACAATTGTTTTGTTGCATGTATTTAGTTTTTACTAAGTGCTTCTCAAATGTTTCATTGCAAGAGGATGTTGTCATGGCAACTGATGATGAGGAAAATGCTAATGTCCAAGAACACACTGAATGTTGAATTAAATGAGTATTTCAATGAGTGACCCATAAATTATTCATTCGTTTCACCTCAGTCATTTATAACTTTGGTCTCTGAGGACGTCTATCAATACATGACTGTACAGTCAGAATATCCAATACGTTGGCCCATATATGTGTTTTAACTGAGAATTTAACATTGATTGTATTAAAATTCTCTCTAGACAGCTCTATTTCGCATGCATTTCCAACTTTAATCTGCATTTTACAACAATTGAGACAATTTATTCTGATTTATTGATGATTCATTATTATGTATTATGATCAAAAACCTCTATTTTTTAGGTCATGTAATTTACGCAAAGAAAATAATCTCCGGAATATTTTTTTTTTGCAAACTCTGGATAATAACGTCACACAAAAGTCTTCTAAAAATGAGTTCCTTCACATATCTGATTCCATGACTTTCTAAACCCAAGGAACTGTTGTTTTTACTTGGAGATATGATTTTTCAGGTTACTTCCTCAGTCATTTTTTTTCTTTGCAAGAATCACTTCTCCTAAACTATTTATAA
>JAPTHA010000011.1:14019766-14036481 GCA_029814585.1 Gymnapogon annona | reverse complement strand
GTTTTTATTCTTGCATTAGCTTTATTGAATTCATAGTTTGAATTAATTTGCACTGAAACTTGGTAAAAAAAAAAAAATCGTGGTTGGAATCGAAATCACAATATCTGCCAGAGAAATCGCAATACAACTCTTTTATGGAAATCGTTCAGCCCTACTTAATACTGTTACTCCTACTTATGTCCAGCCTTAAATCTAGGCTCAGACTAATCGGAAGTCTCCTTTTAATGTTGTTACAGCATGGATCTTACACTTCCTACAAGACGAGGGTCACATAATTCTTCTAAATTTGTGGTAAAAGTCTGTGTTGCATCGTCTTGTCTTTGTATGATGGCTTATTTAAATTTCTGGGGGGAACCAGATGATCAAGATATGAAACCGGGCGTGTTTAGCACGTTGAATTTCTTCCACACCTATTGGTACCATTAATCCAGTTTATTATTCATTGATGGATTTGTGTGGTTATTCTTTCACCTCTCATTTGCCAGATTTGCATTGCACAAAGGAACCCGCTGATGGCTTTTCGAGTCACATTTAGGACAAACTGACTGATTCTGTTCTTAATACTGTGTCACAGTGATGTGGTTACTATTTGCATGACTACAAAACCAGAATGCCAACTGTGATAATGCATATAGAACAAATGACGACTTCCATAATCAGTAAACCCATATGTTAAGGTTTTGGTTGAGTGTTCCTCCACTTCTTTTCTTGTATTCATGACATGTTTTGATGGATTTGTCATGAATTGAGTGTCACATGTTCTTATATTTTATGCTCTTTGTATGTCATGAGTATGGTAGGACCCACTTCTTCACACTTGGATTGTCTATGATTGGATTGGTCTATGGATTTATGTGTGGTGCACTTGTCATGGCTTTCAATCAGAGGAGCCAAACATATGGCCCGTGAACAAAACCGACCTGTTAAAGGTGGGTGGAATTTTGGAAATGCAAGAATTACACTGGCGATATTAACAGACAGGGGTGTTAAATGGTTTTAGTTCACATTCCATATTCAGACAGATATGATCTGAAGTGCATTAGAACAGTAAAATGCTATTATAATAACCTTTTAAATAATGACAACTCCAACAGTTTCTCTTGTTTTAGAGGAAACGGTAAAGATCCATAAAAAATATTGACATTTCCAAAGTACCCTTTCACACAAAATATGAATAACCCGAACAAATATGAACACCCTGAACTGTCTTCATTTCCCAGTGTAAATGATCAATGGATATTGGTACAATTACACTTATTTTTCTGAAGACACTTAGGGTTGTTCGGGTTTTTCATACTTTTAACAAAACTTTGTAGCTGCAAACACTTTAATTTCTGATGTGATTTTTCTTTTTTTTCACGTTATGACGAGTCCGACCCATTTCAGGTTAGACTGGGCTGAATGTAGAACATGAACTAGAATGACTTTGACACCCATGCTTCAGATGAACCTCCATCTCGTGTTTGATGAGCTTCCTTATTTCCTGTGCACATGGTTTTTGATTGAGCAACGACAGGAGGATCTTCCCTTCTTGCGACTTGTTAATGACTGGGTGCACTATTTCAGGAAGATGGTATGATCTGAAGAGGAACCGGCGGTCCGCACTGACATCCGGCCCTTCCCGGTCACAACAACACTGAAACCAGACAACCGACTCGTGCTGACAATGTCATTGCTAAGTGTGCGGCGGTGGCCTCTTTGGTTTGGTTTGCTGAGGATCATCTCAGCGAACAAAACCAAAAGGTGGGCTAAAGGTCGCGTTTTTTTTTTTGTCGCTTGCAGCCAGGAATTAGATTTTTTTTCCCTCCCATAGCAGCGCCGCGAGCCTCGGTTTGGTCAGTTTGATTCTAGGGCAGGGCAAGACGGTGGTTAGTTGGCCAAAGCTGAGAAACGTCCAGGGAGACTGCTCTGAATTTGGACTTTGTCATCGACAGGGATACAATCAGACAGTTGGCTTCAGAGATGGAAAACAGGCTGTTTGTTACACCCTGGCCTGTGGTGATAGGAACATGTAATGTTCAGCCCTATGAAGGGGATAAACTGTTGTACTACTCAGACCAGTTCAGATTTACCACACTTCAGTGTGGTATGAGGCCCGTCAGCCCCATTTAAGATGGTTCACTCATTACAATGATACTTTTACAACATTAACTGCCTACAAGGCCTCAGTGAGAATCCAAGTTTTTGTTGCTCTTCTGCCTTACTGATGCACGTTTGGATCATGTACTGGATGTTGTAGTGCAACATCCAGTGCATGTGTATAGTGTAAATGTGCAATACAAATGCACATCTGGTTTCTTTTGTTTTCATGCAGGATTATAAATCAACTGTAAATAAAAACATTTCAGCCTCAGAGGACCGTAAATGTGCCACAGAAATGGGTTCTCAAATGAAATTGTTTATGTGATTGTTTGGAATTCCGAATAAGACAATAAAATGCAATTAAATACAGTTATTAGTAAACAGTAATTGTGATGGAAGTGTTTGGCTTCATCTAATGCCAACAGTTAAGTCATCATTATTTGCATATGTTTAGATTTATCCACTATAGGCCTACTGAGGAAACCCATCTATCCATCCACCAGCCACTTATCCGGGGCCGGTTGCGGGAGCAGCATTCTAAGCAGGGATGCCCAGACCTCCCTCTCCCCAGACACTTCCTCCAGTACTTCCAGGGGGACCCCAAGGTGTTCCCAAGCCAGCTGAGAGACATAGTCTCTCCAGCGTGTCTTGGGTCTGCCCTGGGGCTGCTTCCCGGAGGGACATGCCCGGAACACCTCCTTAGGGAGGCGTCCGTGGGCATCCGAAACAGATGGCTGAGCCACCTCAGCTGACTCCTTTCGATGTGGAGGAGTAGCAGCTCTACTCCGAGCTCCTCCCTGGTGACCGAGCTCCTCACCCTATCTTTAAGGGTGTGCCCGGCCACCCTGCGGAGGAAACTCATTTCGGCCTCTTGTATCCAGGATCTAGTCCTTTCGGTCATGACCCAAAGTTCATGACCATAGGTGAGGGTAGGAACGTAGATCGTCCGGTAAATTGAGAGCCTCGTCTTTCGGCTCAGCTCCCTCTTCACCACAACAGACCGATACAGCGACCGCATCACTGCAGACGCTTGGGTAATGGACGATTCCACCTCCGAGCATCCAGCCTTTGCTTCCACAATGGAAGACGTGACGACAGGATTGAGGAGATCCTTGAAGTATTCCTTCCACCGCCTAACGACATCCCCAGGCAGATCCCCGCCTCCACCATAAATGGTGTTAATGGAGCACTGCTTCCCCCTCCTGATGCACCTGCCGGCTTGCCAGAATTTCTTCGGGACCGACCGGTAGTCCTTCTCCATGGTCTCTCCGAACTCCTCCCAGGCCTGATTCCCGATCAACCCCCTCCAAGTCTCACTGTCGTCACCCAAGTGGGCGTTGAAGTCCCCCGGCAGAACAATGGAGTCTCCAGTCAGGGCGCAGTCCAGCACCCCTCCCAGGGGCTCCAAGAAGGTCTGGTACTCTGCACTACTGTTCGGCCCATAGGATACCACAATGGACAGAGGGCTCCCCACCCGAAGGCGAAGGGACGCGACCCTCTCATTCACCGGGGTAAACTCCAACACCTGGTGACTGAGCTGCGGGGCAATAAGCCCACACCTGCCCACCGCCTCTCACCATGGGCAACTCTGGAGTAGTGGAGAGTCCAGCCCCTCTCGAGGAGCTGGGTTCCAGAGCCCAAGCTGTGCGTGGAGGTGAGCCTAACTATATCTAGCCGGTACGTCTCAACCTCCCGCACAAGCTCAGGCTCCTCCCCCACCAGTGAGGTGACCTTCCATGTCCCAAAGACCAGAGTCCGTGTCTGGGGATCAGGCAGCCATGGCTCCTGCTGTCGACTACTGCCCAATCAACAATGTACCCGGCCCCTACGGTGGCCTCTGTGGGTGGTGGGTCCACAGGAGGAGGAGGAAGAGGGGCCTGCGCCGTCCATTCGGGCTGGGCCCGGCCGGGTCCCGCGGTCAAAGACCCGGCCACCGGGCGCTCGCTTTGAAGCCCCGATCCCAGGCCTGGCTCCAGGGTGGGGCCCCGGCTCTGCCTTGCCAGGCGACGTCGCTGTTCCTCTAATTTTCATGTCCATAGGGGCTTCTGAACTGCCTTTTGTCTGACCCGTCACCCAGAACCTGTTTTCCTTCGGTGACGCTACTGGGGGGCATGACAACATAGCTCCTGGGATCATCCGGGTACTCAAACTCCCCCACCACGATAAGGGAGCAGTTCGAGGGGGAGACTGAAGAAACCCTTGATTATATATTATATAACTGACTTCTCTTAAGTACCAGAGTGTCCGTATGATTTTCATTGCTCTCTGGTGCCTGTTGTAATCAGGGTGGTGATGAGTTCTTTTGGGGTCGCATATTTAATTTGGCAGGGGTTTTTACGTCAGATGCCCTTCCTGACACAACTCTCGCATTTTGGGCCCCACTTGAAGCCCTATTAATGTAAAATCAATATTTGTAGCAATAATGGTCTGTTGGACTTATTAGCTTCATCTTGGACTAATGATGATGATGTTGGAAATGATAAAGTATTGTTGTATAACTTTGGATTTTATGCAAATTGACTCATTTAATTAACACAATGGGTAGTGATCCCAGTTCTAATGCTAGCATAGGTTGGTGAAACCATCAACGTTTGTCATTGTTCAACCAGACCTGCACCGTCTTCATATCATCTTCCAGACTCCTGCATCCATGGCTAACATTGTATCCTCTCAACTCTCCTCACTACCATTACGTTACATAAGCATGTTCTGTTGCTATAAATCACCTGACTGGTTCCCGTTGTCATTGGCTTCGTTCAGGATCAGAAGGCCAACCCTGGGTTCGGTTAATCAAGACTCTGTACAATAAGAGTTCTGTGTTGGGGATTGATGCCCGCTGAAGATAAATGAGAATGAAACTCAGTCAGAAGGCCGCTAACGGGCGGTGTAATTAGCAGGAGACCACCTTTCAGCACTGAGAACCATGATGGGGAGCATCTGGTCTGTGGAAAACCCACAGAAAGTGGATTTACATGTATATAAACCATCACTGAGTGAATACACGGCTTTGGTAGCAATACTAGACCACCTTTGATGATCAAATTCAATATAAGTCACCCTCATTCTGCTAGATGAATAGATCTGACTTGTGTGTTTAGCCCAATTTTTGATTAAACAGACGAAAAACTGATAAATTGACACTTGACTTTTCGCTACTTTTCAGTCGGTTGAAACCAAAAACTGCAATGACTATTGAATATCTTGAGCAAATGTTTCACTTTGGAAGAAAGCCAGAGTTTTTTTTTGCCAGTTTTTAGAGGTTTGGTACTAGTCAGAGCTCCATTTATGTTGCCAATATTCTACCACATTTGTACGTGAAACTCAACAAAACTTTGATACTAAAACAAACTTTACAAATTACAGTTTTAGTCTTTGATTTTGCAGTGTTTTGTAAGTTTCTTTAAGTACAATCTGTAACCAACACAAAAGATGCAACAAAAAGATGTTTTTTCCAACAAGAGAGGGACATAACAGTCAATTGTTTTAACTCTGCTTTATGCAAAATTACATTTGGAACATTGGAAATATCACAAATCTAGAGGTTGAATGTTTTACAATTCTACTAAATGAATATATGCATGGCTTGAGTGAAGACCAACTGCAAAAAGCCAAAGGGTTTGGAAGTATTGAACTCGAATGTAATTAAATAAATCCTTAAATGGTTAATAAAATTATCACAATGTGTATTTTTTACATTACTTACCATACGCTAAGTGTGTTTCCATCCACTGTTTTTAATGTATTCATCTGGAAATTCAGGTGGACGAATGTGGAAATTTTAAGAACCTTAAAATTTTGCCCAAAAAAAATTCTACTTGGGAGAGGTGGAAAAGGTAAACCAGATAGAGAGATAGATATTTGTGTTATTGGATGAAATTCTACTGTGAAACATGACAAGAAGGATGAAGTAGCTCTTTATTTTCACATGACGCAGTGGAGGCATTTTCTTTTGCCCAATTTATAAAAATTCACTTAAGCCTCGGAATTTGGAAGTTTGATGGGATTGGACTAAATAAGACACTGAAAATGTACATCAATAAGACATTTAGGATGTTGAACATTAACTGTCAACTGAAACACACCGAACAACAACAAAGGATTTCAATTTGGACCAAGTAGTTTTTGTTTTGAGTTTTTTTAATATAAATAAATCTGCTTTTTGACACCTGGTTGAGTCCATAAAGCAGTTATATCAACAAATGCCCGTAAAAGTACAGTAAAAAAAAAACCCAAAGGAAAATCAACACTAGAAACAACAGAAAAAACAACTGGAAAAACTGTGTTTTAAAAAAAAAAAACGTTATAGTGAGTGGGTCTCACTATAAAAATATATCTCACTATATTTTACCCCCAGTAAACAGGGGGTGAGGGTTGATCTGAACATGCTTTGGTGTCTATGGAACAAGCTCTATTATATCGGCATGAGTGGAAATTTAACTGTTAATATAAATAGTTGAATCTCTATCAATACTTAAAATAAATCATACATTCAGACCACTCACCAGATACGATAGGGGTTATGGAGTTAAATGTGCTTGGATGGCAACTACTTTGGAGTCATATTGCCCACACAGGAAGAAAAAATCTGAGCTTTTTCCAAAATTAAGTATTAAAAGAAGACACAATGGAAGCCGAGGCTTTGACCGGCATCCTGCTGGTCATTTCACCACCAAACGGCTGCATTCGAACACTACAGTTCAGCTGAAGTTGACCGACGGCTGGTGTTGCCGGGATTGTTTTCTGCAGCAGAACCACTTGGTATCTGCTCTGGGTCTGTCATTGACGGAACCCCCCCCAACCCCCCCAAGTGCCTCAAATGAAAGAAACCATTCCCCCTCACCCTCCTTGCTCCAGAGTGAGGAAGGCGAGCAGCGAAGGGCAGTTCACTGAGGGTTCAAGGCTGGCCCCCCTCCAGTCACATGACCCATTTCGACCCCAGACTCGCTGCTTGTGGCGCTCAAACCTGTCACTGCACTACCATCCACGGTTGTTTTATTCTACATGTCTAATTTTTACATTACTAATGTGAGGTTTGCAATCAGTGAGTTGTTTTCAAGGGGTTTGTGTTCACGTGTTATTGGTCCAATTTCTTGCTGCTGTGCTTGGATTGCAGCTTGATTACATGCACTTCCACTCCAATGCCAACATGTTTCACTGCACCCTTAACCCTTTTAGGATTAAAAAATGAAATTAAGTCTCCAGTACCACATTCTTTTTCATCCACTGTCATTCAAACACCTGAACCGTTAACATTATTGACCAAATTCAAAGCGTAGGTTCTTTTTATTGCTGTATAACACGAGGGTGGAGGTTGGCAGAGCAGAGAGCACCAGACTGTAATCGGTGAGAGAGCATGAAAGACTTTTAGGACTTTGGGCTTTTTTTTTTTTGGAGTGAATTATTGTAATTCTGTGATAGTGCTGACATGGGGTGTTGACAACATGATTTTGGAGAGGCTAGCCATTTTCCCTCTTTTTCACAGTTTTTATCCGTATAAGTGCTTAAACTGATGCAGTGTTTGTATTTGAATGGGATGATGGACGTTTTTTGTCAGTGAAATGAGGGGCTCTGTCTACAACCAGACACAAAGAGAACAAAGACTATCACACAGGATCCAAATGAACTACAAAAAAGAACATGGACAGATGATGATCTAAACTAACTACAATGAATGAGTACATGTAAAATACTTAAAAGTTTATTTCTATTCCTGTTTTCAGCATTGATAACATACAGTGATCATAATTAATGGGCAGATATTGAAAGTTAAGTTATTTCTTTAAAAAAGTCCCCAAAAGGCTTTTTTCTAACATGTTTATTGCAAAAACAACTTTTAAAAACTTTCGGCTGTCTGTTATAACAGTAGCCCTTATAAGTTTAACCACACTGGATGGTGTTGGATCCATCTACAAGTACAGATCTGTTCATTTGTTTGCGTTTTTTTCTGTACTTAGTAACTACAGCTGCAAATGTCCTTTTTAATTCAAGTTTATTTTAGAAACAAACAAAAAAATAAGTTTGTTTGTTGCCACTTCTGTGGGCGTATTGAGGGAATTGAAATGGAAATTTCACCCCCACACCAGCCACAGTGTTGTTTTTTTGGCCATGTTTGGTTGGTTTTTGTCTGAGGAGGTTTCTGTGCTGACTCTCCTTCTCACCTACCTGAGGTGTGATAACCCAGTCCTGTGCATATTGGCAGCCCGCGACTCGTCTATTTTAGCGCACAGCAGCAAGCCCACTCTTGAAAATTTACCTCAAACATCCATCTATCATACCTGTCCTTTTGGATCTTCAACAGAATAATTCCAGGCTGTATTACTGAAGTTAACCTGTTAAATCCTGGTTCACTGTTTCCAGTGGGAATTATCTCAATGTAACACAAAGTAACTGATTTGTCATTACCAAGAACATCATTCACATAAAACCAACTTATGGTCAAAAATAGAAAATTTGCAGTCATTGATTGATTGATATGAGCTTTATTTGTACTTTTTTCTGTCTCCTTCAGTAGATGGATAGTCATTGTACTACTGTATCTGCTTACTGTTAACTTAGTGCTGCAAAATTGGTTTCACTGGTCTAGTCTCACTCTGCTATCCTGGTTTATACATTTGACCATTTAAGGACCTGTTGTGTGACTGTTCATTTACCCAATAGTTTGTTTGGTTGTGTTTTTAGATGATATTTGTGTGGTTACAGGGATGAATACCAGGTGGATATTGATACAAGTATTGATGATTTCTTTTGGCTTTTCCCCTTCCGGGGTCACCACAGCAAATCCAATTCACATATTTGAGTTGGCAGGAGTTTTTACGTCGGTTGCCCTTCCTGACACAACCCACTGGACGCTCAAACCAGGGTCCCTGATGCCCCAGCCCGTTGCCTTACCAACTGAGCTATCCAGCCGGTGATATTGATACAAGTGTTACTAAGGTAAAACAGATGGACCCCCCACTGCAGCCCCAGAAACAATCCTCATCATATATGAAATGTTTGAATATCTCCCCCAAAGCCAAAAGAATTTACCTGAATGTCTGCATCATCATCTTCTTTTCCTTTCAGCTTTTCCCTTCAGGGGTCGCTACAGAGAATCACTTGCCTCCATCTAACCCTGTCTTCTGAATCCTCTACTCTCACATGAGCTACCTTCATATCCTCTTTCACTACGTCCATAAACCACCTCTTTTGTCTTCCTCTAGACCTCCTGCCCGGCACTTTAAAACTCAGCATCCTTCTACCAATATATTCACTCTCTCTCCTCTGGACATGTCTGAACCATCTCAGCCTGACGTCTCTGACCTCATCTCCAAAACCTCTAACATGTGCTGTCCCTCTGACGTACTCTTTCTAATCCTATCCATTCTGGTCACTCCCAAAGAGAACCTCAGCATCTTCATCTCTGCTACCTCCAGCTCTGCCTCCTGTCTTTTCCTCAGTGCCACAGTCTCTCGTCCATGCAACATGGCTGGTCTCACCACAGTTTTATACACCTTTCCTTTCATTTTAGCTGAAGCTCTTCTGTCACACATCACACCTGACACTTTTCTCCACCCGTTCCATCCTGCTTGCGCCCGCTTCTTTACCTCTTTTTCACACTCTCCATTGCTCTGGACTGTTGACCCCAAGTACTTAAACACCGCCACCTTTTTTTTAATCTCTTCTCCCTTTAACTTCACTCTTCCACTTGGGTCCCTCTCATTCACACACTTGTTGTCTGACTATGGCTGATCTTCATTCCCCTCCTTTCCAGGCCAAACCTCCACCTCTCAAGCTTCTCTTCTACCTGTTCCCTGTTCTCACTACAGATCACAATGTCATCCGAAAACAACATAGTCCACGGAGGTTCTTGTCTAACCTCGTCTGTCAGTCTGTCCATCACCATAGCTAACAAGAAGAGGCTCAGAGCTGTTCCCTGATGCAGTCCCCCCTCTACCTTTAACTCCTCTGTCACACCCACAGCACACCTGACCACTGTCTTAAAGTCCTCATACATATGTTCTGCACCGCTCTAATACTTCTCTGTCACTCAAGACTCCCTCATACAATACCACAGCTCCTTTCTGGGCACCCTGTCATAAGCTTTCTCCAGATCTACAAAAACAATGCAGTTCCCTCCGAACTTCTCTGTACTTCTCTATCAACATCCTCAAAGCAAATACTGCGTCTGTAGTACTCTTTCTTGGCATGAAACCAAAGAGATGTTCACTAATGCTAACTTATGTCCTTAGTCTAGCTTCGACTACTCTTTCCCATAACTTCATTGTATGGCTCATCAGCTTTACTCCTCTGTAGTTACCACAACTCTGCACATCTCCCTTGTTCTTAAAAATGGGCATCAGCACACTTCTCCTCCATTCCTCAGGCATCTTCTCACTATCTAAGATCCTGTTGAACAACAAAGTCAAAAAACTCTACTGCTATGTATCCTAGACACTTCCAGACCTCCACAGGTATATCATCAGGACTGAGTGCCCTCCCGTTCTTCATCCTCTTCAGTGCCCTCCTCACTTCATCTTTACTAATCTTTGTTACTTCCTGGTACACAACATTCACCTCTTCTACTCTTCGCTTCCTCTCATTTTCGTCACTCATCAATTCTTCAAAGTACTCTTTCCATCTTGCCATCACAAAACTGACACCCGTCAATACGGTTCCATCCCTATCCTTAATGACCCTAACCTGCTGCACATCCTTCCTGTCACTGTCTCTCTGTCTTTCTCTCCCTCCTTACTGTCCAACCTGGCATACAAGTCACCGTACAAACTTGTTTGGCCTTTGCCATCTAATTTGACCTTATGCTGCATCACCCTGTACTCCTGTCTACTCTCTGCAGTCCTCTCAGTATTCCACTTCTTCTTAGTTAACCTTTCTCTGTATATACTCCTGCACCTCCTCATTCCACCACCAAGTCTCCTTATCTATTTTCCTTCCAGATGATACCCCGAGTATTCTCCTACCTGTCTCCCTGATCACATTAACTGTAGTTGTCCAGTCATCTGGAAGCACCTCCTGACCACCCAGTGCCTGTCTCAACTCCTTCCTAAATCCTACAACATATTCCTTTTTTAGCTTCCACCATTTTGTCCTCATTTCTGCTTTTGCCCTCTTCAACTTCCTCACCACCAGAGTCATCCTATACACCACCATCTTATGCTGTCTGGCTACACTCTCACCTACCACGACTTTGCAGAACGTCCTTCAGATTACGCTGTCTACACATGATGTAGTCTACCTCTGTGCTCCTACCTCCACTCTTATAGTTCACCCTACGTTCCTCCCTCTTCTGGAAAAAAGTATTCACTACAGCCATTTACATCCGTTTTGCAAAGTCAACCACCATCTGTCCTTCTGCATTCCTCTCCTGTATACCAAACCTACCCTTCACCTCCTCATCACCTCTGTTTCCTGCACCAACATGTCCATTCAAGACTGCATCAATCACAACTCTCTCACTTCTAGGGATGTTCTGTGTCACTTCATCGAGGTCCAACCAGAATTTCCAGATGTGCGTTAGAGGAGAACTCCTCTAGCAAATACTGCGTCTGTAGTATTTGCTAGAGTGGGTATGCTATCAGTGGGCATGCTCCACAGGTATGCTACCTGTGGAGCATACCCAGTAACCACATTGAGCATCACCCCTTCAATTTCAAACTTCAGACTCATCACTCTGACACTCTTTTAACCCCTCGGACATTCCTAATAAGCTCCTCCTTCAAGATAACTCCTACTCCATTTCTCTTTGTATGCACCCTAACAGCTTGAGCCCTGCTCCTTAACATCTAGCCTTGCTGCCTTTCCTCCTGGTCTCTTGGACACGCAGTATGTCTACCTTTCTCCTCTGCATAATGTCCACCAACTCTCTACCTTTTCCTGTCATAGTTCCAACATTTAGAGTCCCTACTCTCATACCTAGAGTAGGGACTCTAGGTATCTCTTCCTACCAACATATCTTCTTCTTCTCCTTCTGGGACCAACTGTAGTCCAGTTTCCACCGGCACCCTGTAGGTGAACAGCACTGATGGTGGTCGTTGTTAACCCGGGCCTGGAACGATCCACTATTAGAGTCTTAGGTGTGATTTGTATTTTTGGTTTTGGCAAAAGTTTTTACATTGGAGGCCCTTCCTGACACAACCCTCTGTATTTATCCAGGCTTGGGACCGGCACAAGAAGACACTGGCTTGTGCCCCCTTGCTGCTACATTACCTGAATGTCTCCAGCATCCAGACCAAAAATGAATTCCTCCAGGTTGAATGGTCTATAGTGTATGTATTAAGTGTATTTCACGTTGGTGGATGTTTTTTTGTTTTTTTTATCTCATTGAGCTTTTCCGGCAGATTTTTGTACAAAGATACAATGCTAATATGATCCAGATGTGGCATCATGTAGTGTTTTTATTGAAAAGTGCTTGAACCCCAATTGCACCTAGGGCCGGTCTCTGAGGTGTAACAGGTACAATTGAATTAAAGGACAGTCCCTGGTTGCTGTCAATGCATAACCAAATTAAGACATAGTTAGGAATGACTATATGTGTAAGGGAACACACTAACAATATAAACATGTAAATTATGAAGAAATAAACATACCTTTCACATTTTCAAGATCACAGTAAGTAATCCTATCCTCCTATCTCCAACGCCCACTGAGCATGTGCAGTTCCCAACCCGAATAAGAAGTAGGTAAAGAGTGATTGAGTTTCCTTCATCAGCTTCAGATGTACTTACCTGACATGAAGCATTTTATTAATCCAGGACATTTGGGTAAATGTTACTCAGGTTCAATGAACACAGTCAGAGCAGCGGCGTTTGTTTCAGATTGCTGAGTATTCTGAATTTTTGATTTATTTAAAAATATTTATATCAATTCAACTGTTTGCTTGATAGTAAAAATGTCCTGTCATGCTGATAGAATAAACCTTTTTCTTTCCATAGACATCTGAGCATACTAAGTTCACCCCCACCCTCCGTGTAATGGGGGTAAAACACAGAGCAGTGATTGTGACCCACTCACTATAAGAACAGAAATGTGTTTTTTAGATAGTTTTTCTGTTCTGCTTGTTATTTACAGTGTTGTGGTGATTTCCTTTTTTTTTTTTTACTGTGTTTATACAGAGTTTTGTCTGTGTAACTGCTGTATGGAATTGACCAGGTGTCAATAAGCCAATGGACAGATTTCTAAAAAAAAAAAAAAAAGAACCCAAAACTAAACCTACTTGGCCTAAATTCAAATCCTTGTTGTTGTTCATTGTGTTCCAGTTCACAGTCCAGAGAATTGTCTCAGTGGTTAAAGGGTGAAGTGTGTCACAGTGACTGTACAAGTCAATATCCCTAATGAGAGGAGGTCACCCACACAATTGAAGGCCAGTAGAAGGGGCTCAGTTTGTTGGTGAAGCTGTGTTAGTCTACTAATGTCCTGTTGTGTTATCAGTCAGTTGCAACCTAGTCAAACAAATATCTGTAACCATGGTGACTGCACAGCCTTTTTCTCTCTGCTGCCACAACAAAAGTACTGCATCGGAGGACTAAACACTCAGCATTTTTTTTTCTTGACCACACACTGACCTATTTAGAAGAAGTCTGTGATCCACTTTTGGGTCACGAACCACGAGTTGAGGAAGCTTTTAGTAGGACATGTCCTGATCATCAGTGTCAATACTTCATGTCTAATTTTGCATATACCTGTCCTTGTGTACTGCTCTATCTGTTTCCAGTATTTGTGGTTTTGTAAATTATTCTTATTTTGCTTATTTCTACATATATTTATTCTATAACATGATTGCAAAGGTTAAGCCAGGGTCAAATTGCTTGTTTATGTGCACAACATTGGCCGATTGAGCTTTCAGAAATTCTCACTTTAGGGGAAAACGAGACAAAGTCTGCAAATTTTTTGATTTATTTAGATATTTAATGGTTTGTGTGAGAGTATCACTGAGTGGAAATGGTTGTTTTAAGATGTGTATGATGTGCTTTCATGGTCTAACTCAGTGATATAAACTGATTTATTTGCTCCAAACATATCATATCATGCTCTGGTTAATAACTAATTTGGTTTGACTTTGTTTTATTGTTTATTTTTGCTGAATTAATTGTACACATATCCAATAACACCACAGCCATTAAACTAGTATAAAACCTAAACTTAACAGTAAGTGCTTAGGTGATGGTTATGTTCTTGTTTTACATTTACAGAGGCTTAAATGTCAGATCTTGTTTCAGTATATGAAAAAATGTCTGTTTATTAGTCTGTGAATTACTTCCTCCTCTTTCTGCTCGATTGTTGCTGGGCCTGTTGTGGATGTGAGTATGTGCATTGGTGTAGGATACTGTTATATGAGGCTTGAATGGAGCCTAGTGGTGGACAGTACAGACGAAACACATTCACAAAGAGACTTCATTAAAGATAGAACAAGCATCCAGACACTGTGCACGTGTGTGTGTGTGTGTTTCCAGACGGTTGAACTCAGCTCCAAACTACACACGGGAAATTTCATTACTCGCTCTTCGCTGAACTTCCAGGACATATAATAGGTGCTGTAGTAAGGGAGGACACAATGTATTCAGTGCCAGAACACAGCCATTAATGTGTACGCCGCCATACCAGCAGACGTCTGAGATGTGTGCACTGATAGCCAGCCAGGCCGAGCCTTAAAAAGTCCGTCCATATGGCGCGCCGATGCGGTCGTGAGGGAGGAGGGGCACGCGGCGGTGAAGCCTTTTCTTTGGCTTTTCTGCCTCTGTCATTAGGCTCTCCCATGTCAAACACAGATGGAGCTGCTGCTGCCACTGCTGGCTCGTGTGTTTATGTGCATATAGGTGCTCCACAGCGCCGACTGACGCAATCCACCCAGGTCAGCACGCCAGTGCTTAGCTCCGCCCTCGCCCCAGCACCCGGGGCTGCCACTGAAGGTTGACACCAGCCCGCTATTGAAAGACATAACCCTTATACTATTAGATTTGCCTAGTGTTAGCTTAGTGCTCTTAGCTTAGTGTTGCTGGCTTTGTGCTGTAGAGTCTGTCTCATTGATCTTTTTTTTTTTAGAAATTATTCCTGACGTACGCTGAACTCAGAATGTTAGAGTGATTTAGATGGAAATAATAAAGAATTTGAGCAAAGTCATTAAGATGAAGAAAAATACAAAAATCAAGTAAGAAATGACTAGAACAAATAAATAAGATTAAAAAGTGTGACTGTTTCCAAAATTGATGTCCATATTAACAAAAAGGACTGCGTAAAATTAAGAAAATTAACAAAAAAACAACAAAAAATGGAAAATGAATAATCTCAACAAACATAAACAGGAAGGTGAAGAAAATTAATAAAGTCACAGAGACAATTCACAAACTTGAACAGAATAGTCACAAACTGAACAGAAATTTTATCCAATACATCAGACATGACTCCAAAATACTGAACCATCGTACAAAACAAAAATAAACCATATAAAGCGACAACAAAATAGCCATAAAGAAGAAATAAACTGAGAAGGTTTGACACAAGATAAACAAACCCATTGGTGGAAAATTAAACCAAAGTAAAACATCCTTATAAATGTTTGCTTCTGTTGTATACATCTGAAGGGATTATTCCAGAGGAAAAGCAACCCAGATCATTCCACATAATTCTATACACACTTCTACTCATGAATAATCATGTAAGAACTGAGACAAGTCTGAGCAGGTGGTTTTTGACACAGTCTTTATGAATGCAAAGGGTATTTCTGCCCGTGTGTTTTCATCTGTGTGGCTACATTTTTGTATAGATGTTAATATTGTCCCTAATCTTAACTTAAATTGTCTTAAAGGGTTAAAGGTGGATGTGTGTATTTGTTTAAGTCATATGGTGGTGGTGCCACACAGTGTTGGACCTTTAACCCCTAAAGGACTAAAAGCACATCCATCCTCTGTTATCTAACTCTTTCTTTCTCCCCGTTGCCTCCTCGTCCTCTTGAAAACACCTGTCCCGGGTTGATTTAGGCTCCACCTCCAGTGCCCTAACTTGGCTGCCTTCTCCGCTGCACCTTTTCTGCATGATTAAATATGTGCTTGAAAGACGTGTGCTTTAATGCTCAGCAGCACCGGCCACACACAGCCTGACCCGGCGCTGCTGAGGAAGTCGCTATGTGTCTACGGAAACGGCCTGGTGTTTATGCTCGCTGTGTGTTTTCGGAGCTGCCATAGCCTTGTGCATTGGCACTCTGACATCAGTATGCAGGTATTTTTCTCTTGGCTGCAAGCAGGCTCATATTTCCACATTCTCTCAACTTTGACTAAAGTTGTATCCACACACACACACACTCATTCCTGTCTTTGCTGGCTTTGGTGAGACATGTTATTTCCAACCATTTTTCTCTCTCTCATCTTTTTGGGAATTTTACATTTTTGACTAATTTAGCCTTCCAACATTACATCATAACATGTAAGTGGGTCCAGATTTCAACATAAGTCCTATTGATCACTGAAAGGAAGTCCTATGTGGACCTTCACTTGTATCTGGGTCATTGACATGTGGACACTTTCGTATATCATCTGGGGCGACCTCCCTAAAACTGTGAAAAATAAATACATTGATAGTGACATGTCCTTTTAGGACGTGTCACTATCAAATTTATCATGAAAATATAGATTTGCAGAAAAAAA
>JAPTHA010000011.1:13974613-13984989 GCA_029814585.1 Gymnapogon annona | reverse complement strand
TATGTATGTATGTATGTGAGTATGTGTGTGTGATTGTCGTACATAGTTGCTGTAATGGAAAACAGAGTCAGACTCGCTCCATTTACAACCGCTTTCCAAGAAAAAAAAAAAAAAGAACAAAAAATATAGTCAAATAAATGGGATTCTTCACTGTCTTCCACCGGGATCCACACATTCAAAGGCAATACCTGCAATCTTAGTATTACAGTGCAACTGTAAAACCGGGAAAAACTTCAACACGTAACACTGTAACGTGAATGTCTGTGCAACAAAGTTTTGTACAAACCCTCCAAATAGGAAAAGGAACAAAAAAGATTTGCTTGCACCCCCCGTCGATGTAAAACTAAGACTAAAGTTAAGTTATGGCCCCACCCACATGTCCGTCATTAATGTTAAATGTTTTATATGTAATATTGATATTTTGTTAAATTATTGGTACAGTTTCCCCTTATTATAATGAAGAAGTGCATTATCGCCCACCTTGGCCTGGGTGGGCGGCCTTTAGGATTCACTTCCTGTGTTTTTGTAGATTCGCCTAGCACATCTGCTTCGCCATGGTTACATTAACAGGATGGCAGTCAGTTTATGGGTCACAACACAAAAGAGGCTATGGTGGAGAAGATGATGACAAAAGAAGTGAAGATGATCCAGTAAATAAGGATGTTTGACCAACAGATGGAAAAATAAGAACCAACTTGTGTCTGACTCATTTCTGACTTGTCCAACTCGTTTCAGATTCCGGTCCGACTCGAGTGTCTGACTCGTTTCTGACCCATGTCCCGCTCGTTACTGACTTGTCCAACTCATTTCTGACTCTTGTCCAACCCGCGTTTGACTCGTTTACCCCTTGTTTTTGGGTTTTTCCGCCTGGTTTCAGTTGGCGCTACAGCATCGGTGTAGCATCCAAAGCCCCGCCCCTTTACTCTAGATGGAGGCCACTGCCCCATCCCCATTTCATACCAATGAATTTGTGTTTACACTATTGCGAAAACACCCCCGTCTCTTCTTCCTTCTCATCTTCATCATCACCTTCATCTCTGCTCCCATTGGCTCTATCGGGGGGTGATGCATTGCGTTTTGTATAAAATAAATGTGTCGCCTTGACAATCGGAGACGGTTTACAGTTGATTTTAGGGAGGAATCACTTGACAAAATGCTGATTTAAAAAAAAAAAAAGGGGGGGGGATAAAGTGTCAAAAAGGGGTCGTTAATGTTACATGCCTTTTTGTAAAACGCTGTATTAATATGAATATTAACCTGGTGACAAAGCTTTGAGAGACGAAAAAAAAAATAGCATTTGCGATGTTTCTCCAGAATCTCCATAGGTAACAGGTGTGTTCAGTGTGTCTGCTCATGTTTTATTCTTCCAAAAGCAGCTGTTGTGTTTTTTTTTTTTTATATAATGAGCTCTGAACAATGTATGTATCCTCTAATATGCCAAATGTCTTTTATAATGTAGTTTTCATGCACTGCTAAACAAACAGGGCAGAGTGAGAGGCAGCTTTAAACCCTTCTCTGTCGCGTTCAGCCTTATAGGGATTATTCTTATTCAGATTCTCGGGCTGTTTGCACTACAGAGTGCTAACCTGTCCTTTAACTCTCACATTTACACCTTTATCTATGGACATTTGGGGTTTTCTCACCTTTTCAGCCCTTCTTTTTGCAGCCTGTCGTGCTTTTTGGCTTCGCAGTTGGATTTGTTTCTTCCGTCTCCACATTCGTCCTCCTCTTCCTCCTTGTCTTCTGTATCTGTGTATTATTCTAGTGATGGTCAGCAGAGGTGTCATTGTGGTAGTTTTACTCAGTGCTCAAAGGGTGGCTGATGATAGAAACCTGTGCCGTTTGTAACATTTAGCAATAACGTCAAAAATAAGGGGACGGTTTTTTATTTTTTTGTTTTTGTTTTTGTACATATTGCAGCTCCAGATCATTGCTGAAATCTGTATGTCATTAAAAGAAGAAAAAAAAAAACACGAAAAAAAACTTGGAATATTGGCATAAAAATGAGAAATAAAGAAGTGATATAAAACATCTGTACTTGGTTTTTAATTGACGTTTTCATTTGCTTAGCCGTGTAAATGTACTCATCTTTGGCAGAACTATTGTCTTAATTTGCATTGTCTTGACTTGATACAATTATATCGATAAGTTAATAACTTTTATTTTGTTGTTTACGTCGGCTGCTGACACTGATCCTATAAATGATGATAAATGGTCTGTTGACCAAATTTGTCAATAAAAGAAGGGTAAAAAAACAGGAATAACATTATAATATCTGTATAAACGTGAAATGAAATGACCTCAGACTCCATTTGTACATGTTTTTAATGGATATTGATAAGAAAGGCAGTTTGACTGCACGTTTTTCTTCTCTGTGGGTGGGGGGCTTTGGGCGTCACTTGAGCCCCAATGGAGCTCTTATCTCTGGGATGAATCCCAGCAGATCGCTACAACACTTGTCCTGAACCTAATGCCCTCCGTTGTCCTTCAAACCCACTTTGATTAAAGCTGTTAAAAGCTCCCGGTGGTTCCTTGTCGAACACTTGAGGTCTTACACATTCGACCACAGTGCAGGAGGTCTCAGAGTCCCTCGTCATGGACGCAGCTGATGACAAAGACCACTGGGATGATGGTTTAAACATTCAGATTGATGATGTGACACAACAGAGACCAGAGTCAGAAAGGCACTGGCAAAAATAGAAAATATGACGGAAAACAGATGCACGGAAACAAACGACATTACATAAACGCCGCTGTGTCGACCAATGGGAGTTAGGTGGGGGATTCTGGGAATTCAGTCTTTGAAGAAGGGGATACAGGTGTGAAAAGTCCCAGAAAATGATAAGGATGCTTCCCATCGAACACACAGTACAAACCTTTAACCAAACAAACAGTGAGACTGGGTCAAGGACGACTGCGGGACTGTTTACGCCCTGGAGGCTTATTAAAGAGCTGCTGGAGGACAGTCAGTGACGCTGAAATAACACCTGTTTACCAAGACCTGTATGCTTCAAACATTTTCAAGTGATGAAGAAAAATCCCAGTGAGTTAAAGAGTATTAGACCTCTTAATGGAAATCATCAGATTGAGCGTCATTAATTTTCTCCATTTAAGCATATTAGGAGATGAGCAGTTTAGCCGAGCATACGGAGCACTCCACTAGTAACAGCATAATGAACTTCTGAGGTGGAGATAATACTCTTCTTCTTCTCCTTCTTTCGCCTTTTCCCTTCAGGGGTCTCCACAGCGAATCACTGTCCTCCATCTAACTCTGTTTTCTAAATCCTCTACTCACACCAACTACCTTCATATCCTCTTTCACTACGTCCATAAACCTCCTCTTTGGTCTTCCTCTAGACCTCCTGCCTGGCACTTCAAGACTCATCATCCTTCTACCAATATATTCCCTCTCTCTCCTCAGGACATGTCCAAACTATCTGCGCCTGACCTCTGACCTTATCTCCAAAACCTCTACCATGTGCTGTCCCTCTGACGTACCAGTTCTTTATCTTTTCCGTTCCTTTTTATGTTACCTTATGCCAGTCACCTCATAGCATTAACATAATGCTAAACCCAGCTACTGTAACTTTAGGTTATATAGCTAGCATAGTGCTAATATGATATAGCATAGGTGATAGGATAGATAGCATGGTGCTTGTGGCAATTGTAAAATTTCATTTCATGTATGAAAATGACAGCAAGGTTTGGAGTTGTTGAAAGGATAATACTTCTGAGTTTAGACCCAGGTTATTTGACCTGTTCTCCTTTTCTTTCATTATTTGATGCTAGGTTAGGCTAAAATGTCTTATTATGCATGGAGACTGCAGTCTTGTTAATGTGAACTTTTACTCATTTTTAAAGTATTTGTTTCATTTTGGAATGAAAAAAACTAAACATTTCATTACTTCACTTTATTATGCTTGTAAGCTAGTAAGGCTAACATGTTAGCATGCTCACAAGTTAGCCTTATTATCTTGAGCTAAAGGTTTGTTTTCTCAAGTTTCACATGAACTTTAAATGCACGTCAACCACAGAAAGGGAAGCAAAAGAGGCAGTTTAATTAAAGCAGGTAACTATAATACAGTTTAGCTGTGTTCTGCCAATTCAGAAAAAGATATTTTCTCATCATTTCTGCATCATGTAAAAAAAAAATCACCATCGACTGCATCTTATGTCGTAGCAGGCTATATGAGGTTATAAACAAGTTAATTTAGTTTAAAGATAAGTTTTCACAAATATTTCATACTATGTCAAACAAGCATTTTTTATGTTAAGATAATTACACCATCATGACCTGTAATTTCCCCTCGCGGGACGATTAAAGGTATATCAAAAAACAAATGCTGCTTGTACAGATGGTCTCTATGGTGATGGACCTGGTGAGTGTTTATTATCTGACCTAAATGGCAGCAGTTGGTGCCGTTAACCTGTTTAATTGTGTTTGTTGAGCGTTTAATTGGCCTCATAGGGTCCAAACACTAAACCAGGGACTTTAGTATGAACGTCTGATTTGTCTTTGAGGACGCTCGTCATTCCTCTCGTATCAGAGTCACACTCGAAACTAAAACGGTGTCCTGTTGGCGCCATTAAGCCTTTTAGTTTTCGTGGCATTTCCATCCTTGTTACGTCGGCTCGCTGCAGGCCATTGTACGGACACCGGTGTAGGTTAATCTGGTGCTGGTTCTGCTGGGAGGTGTGTGACCATTCTGTTCTGGAGTCCTTGGTTCTGCTCTGGTTCGACTCCTGTCCAATTTAGCCAACTGATTTGTGGCTGTCCTCACCAAAGGAGTGCCACTGCTACCACTTCTGCGGCAGCAGCTGAATGTGGCTAACATGCCCTGACGGAAGCGCTTGTTCATGAAGCAGTAGATGATGGGGTTGACGCAGGCTGACGTATAGGACAGGAGGTGGATGAAGGAGATGGGGGCGCCAGTCAGACGGTGTGCTAATCGCGGGTCAAATGCCTGCCACGCGTTCACCACGAACACTGGCATCCAGCACACGAAGAACAGGAATACAATGACCAGCAGCATCCGGATGACGCGTTTCTTGGCCATGAGGTTGGCGGTGGAGCTGCCACTGCTCGACACTCGGCGGATTGTGTCCTTACTGGTGCTGCCAAAGACACTGTTACTCATGGGTAAACTCTTCCTTTTGGAGGGCTGGAGGTAACATCCGTCGCTATCGCCGGGTTTAATGCTGCCAGTGCTGGATTGGCGGTCTGTCAAAAATAGAACACACTGGAGGAGTTAAAACACAATAAAGATCACTTGTTTGAGAAGTTTCTGTTACTTAGCAACAGCTAATCTGGAACAAAACCAAGAGCTGTAATTAAAAAAAACAAACCAAAAAAACAAAAACCTCCACTGGGAGTTTATGATGAACACTTCCATCCTGACACTTCTTTGTGCCGAGCTTTCATGTGGGCAACAGGTTTATTTATTAAACTGAACATGGACATCAGTTTTTGTTAGACACTTTATATATGCTGACCTTCAGCGACAAACACACTTTAAACTTCAAAGACTTGCATTTACTGTATATGCCATGTATATATGCATAGATAAAAATAGAATAGATAAAATATATTAAAAATAAAATATATATATATATTTTTTTTATCTATATGCATAGATAAAAATAGAATACAAGGCAGTAAAATGATGTCCAGACTGCATCAATGAAAATTTATTTAGTAAGATTTATTTAGTAAAGAATTAGAAAAATTAGAAAATAAACCTTAAGAAACCTTTAGAGTGGAGTTTGGGTGTGTTGACTGTAACAATTTTGTTGTAAAATTCCTTTTTATGTAGGAAGACTAGATAAAAAGCAAACTTAATGTTTAAAATTCTACCAACATTTTTGTCTCCTTATAAACATAAATAAACATTTAGAAAATAAACATTGAATAGAGCTCTGTGCCACTAGTAAAAACTGTCTGTTAAGCAAAACCAAGTGCATTGATGTAAATGAAAATTCAAGTTAAATCAACGTTTTGAATGCCCCCAGTATTTTCTATCATATTCAAATGAAAGGTAGTGTAAACGTTAACTTGAATATCACAAAATAAGGTATTTTATCAATCCCTAAACAAAATGCTTTTTTTTTTTGCTACCTAACTAAGCATGTAGTCTTCCTGTTCACTCTGAATCTGTATCTCTAGATAAATTCATCACAATCGGTTCCATTTCGTGTGTATTTTTTCTGGACACGACAATAAAGACCTCATTTTGTGTTTTCATCATCGTCATATTGCTTTTCTCTGAAGCACGAAGTTACCATATTTGGACAAAATGGGTGTGGATTGACAGCATGAGGGATTAGAACTAATGCTAAAGGCTAGATTGATGACTTCACATAACATAAACCTTCGTCTAGGGTTTAAGTGATTAAGTAATTTTACTGTATACGTAGTTCATCTTTTTAACAGCAGCTACAATTGTTCTGTTGGAAAAATCTGTTTTGTTCAATAAACAGAAGCTCAAATTTACAGACACTAATTAAAGGGTCCAAACTCAACAAATGAAATGAGAGTGAGTCCTGGAGTGTCTGATCATTGGAGGAACATGAAATCGTGTATGTCTTGCTCTGATTGGTTGTCGTACCTCTGCTCGACTTCCTAGTGGACAATTCAAACTTAATGCTACGGTAAAGTTCAGCAGAGATGAGTCCGTACGCTGTCATCATGACGATTCCAGGGATGAGGAAGAGGAGGAGCAGCAGAGAAACGTACCTGCGACAAAGACGAAGGGAAAAGGAAGAAAGTAAGTGGACCTGAACAGTTAAGTGGTTAATTTATAAAACATGTTTCATATTTATCCCACTTTGATTGCGTGAAAGTAAATGTTTCGATACATAAAATAATTCCACAAATACTGATCGATAACAAAATATCACAAGCAGTCACACTAATAATTTGATCTTTGTCTGACATCTGGAGATGATTAATAATCATATATACGCAGTACAATCTGATTAAGTCAGATTATGATGTGGATTTCTTAATATTTATTAAATTGTTTTATTTGCCCCCAGTTTGACTTATTCCATTCTTTTACATCTGCATGTGTGAAAAAGGGGAAAAAACAGAGACGATGAAGATTTTCCTTTAAAAACCGGAAAATGAGTCCATTTACATGACAATTCTAATCCAATAAAGTTGTTATAATCAGATGTGATGCGTTTTATGCACCTCAGAAATATCATAATCCCTAAAACTTGGTTTAGATGCTCTAGTTCACTACTGGATTAATTTAGTTATTTTTTCATCATTTTACAACCTTTTTTTTCACAGTTTTGTTAATTGTTTTATTCAACTTTTGTTCAATGTGTTTGTACACATGCACAAATACATCAGTGTATTGGGGACAAATCCAGTTTTGTTAACCTGATTTATTATAATCAGATTGCTGTTAATATCTGATTAAACATTTAAGACTGTGCTATTTACAGAATCTGGACGTTTGAGTCTATGGTCATTATGTATGAGATAAATCTAATAATGGACAGAAACATTCAAACTATGGTCAGTGGGTTATTGTGTTTCCGAGATGCATCACATCCGATTATGCAGTAACTTTAAAATTCAGGCAGTGAGAACTACAAGAAAGAGCTTGTGTGTGTGTGTATGTGGAGTCATCTGGGATCAGATCTCAAACAATGCCCAAATATTCAACTCTTCAAATCAAAATTCAGACGTATGGTATTGTCACGATACATGAGAGAAGACAAAAGTTAGGTTTTTTCATCACACACGTAAAGATTGCAAGGAAAATTTTGATGGTAACCATTGCGAAGAGTCGGCCATCCTTGTTTGTATGGTTCTAAATAGTATTCTGCACTTTATCTACTAGAATAATAGAAGGTCAATTTAAATTGTTTTGTTTCCTTCTTGGCGGAAGCTGCAAAAGTTGTTTGTTTGTTTTTTTCTAACTATGACTTGAAAATGGGGGTGGGAGTATATAAGTTTATTACTTCTTCCCACTCCCTTTCAGGCAAAATACATTGTATTTATGTTTTATTTAAAAAAAAATAAAAAATAAAAAATAATTGCCGAAACTTGATATGAAATGTTGTATAGAACTTGTAAAGTGTAAAATATGTTGTTGTTTTGTTTTTTTTTGCCTTTGCCTGAAATAATAATAAGTTATCATCATCATAACAGCTGTTGGGTTTTTATGTGGTGGTGTCACCGGGGTCACAGTGAACCTCAGTCCGTCAACACAAGCTCGGTCTCTCATCAGTCAGTGACACGCGGTGTGTGTGTGTGTGTGTGTGTGTTAGAGTTAAAGCTCCACGCCCCAACTGGGCCATGTCGGCCTCACCAGGACTGTTGGGTAATGTTGTTGGGCCACACCAAGCGACACATGTGTCCGGTGGAGTTGTCAAGGCGGGTGAAGGGCTTCAGGGTGCTGGAGATGGGGTAGGGCAGCATCAGGAGGAAGGAGACCACCCACGTGGCCGTGATGACTTTGGCAGCGTGGGATTTGGTCTGCCACGTCCTGGAGGTCAGAGGGTTACAGATGGCGCTGTAACGCTCCAGGGAAATGGCCACCAGGTTGAAGGTGGACACACTCACAGAGATGCCTGAGGAAACCACATCAGCACAGATTCAAGGGATCCGGTTTAATAGGGTGGAAGAAAAGTGGGTTCTGTAATCTGCCAATCAGAGCCAGGATTGTGCTACAACCAGGAAGTGAAGAAATTCACAGAGAAATGAACTAAACACAGTTAAAGAGGGCTTCAACAAATGTTGATGATGACAAAATAAACTTTTTTCTTTTGCTGTAAAGAGTACAATTATATAACAATGTCTATATTTACAAACAATCCTTTTATGATAAATTAAACAAATATGAACAATATGAAAGGTTTTAATATAAATCTGTTCAATTAAATGTCCTTTGTTTTTGTAGATCCTCTGGGATTTCTAAGTTATAATATACATGTGGAAATGATAAACTGAGGCAGAATATTTTCTTAAGAAATTTCAAGTTTTTAATGTTATTTGTTTATTTAAAAAGGATAGTTTGTAGATTTAAATATTTAATGATTTATTTTTTTGTTATTTTTGCCCGGCTGGATAGCTCAGTTGGTAAGGCACGAGGCAGCTCCATAGGGGATGCAGGTTTGATTCCCGGGATGAGCGTCCAGTGGGTTGTGTCAGGAAGGGCATCCAACATAAAAAAAACCTCCTGCCAAATCAAATATGCGAATTGGATTCACTGTGGTGACCCGGGAAGGGAAAAAGACGAAAGAACTCATCGTTATTTTTGAGGATATTTTTATCCAGAGGATTAAAATAAATGATTGAGTTTTTACAGCTCGCAGTTTAATCAGTCTAATCTTGTTTCTTATCGTGTTTCTTATACCTCACATGTTGATATCATATATTTCGCTGCTGAAACCTATAAAAACAACCTGTCTGGATTTATCCACAGGCTAAGATACATTTGTGTGGAATGTTAAAAGTCAATACTTGACCAATTCTCTCCTTATCTGTAGTTTTACCTGTAATGGAAAACAGCATTTTATCCTAAAATAACAAACGGGGGAAAAAACACAGTAGCTCCAAAGGCAACAAATTATCTTGGTTATTTCCTGTTTGTTATCTGAAAAGAGTTCATGTGATGTTTTGTTAGTTTATCCTGATATAAAAACTGAAACTAAAAAGATCCAACTGTAAAAACTGTCATGTTTGACACTTTAGAACAGATCATTTGATAATTTTGCTAATTTGGTTTTAGCTACAGGAAAATCACATATATTTGGGATTTTAATGTAATATCTAATATCTTAATATCTAGTAAGTTATATCCTTATCTTTTGTCAGAATTGTAAAATTGTCATAGCATAAAGACACGACGTGTTCCAAAAACCAGTGAGCAAATTAACTCAGTAGTTCAATTTACCTCTGTTCTTTATCTTATGTCTTATGGGAAATGTAAAAAAAAACAACTATATGTTTGACTAGTTTAGCCTGACATAAAGACTGAAAAAAAACAACTTTATTTGACCGTTTAAACTTCACAGACATATTTTGTTCAATTAAAAAGCCATTTTTGCTAGTCTAGCCTTAGCTAAAAACTTTGCTAACAGCTAGTCTATGTGTCCAGTAGTTATTGGAGATTTAAGAGATCTCTAACTAACCAAATATATGTTATTTCTTCTCTTAAATTTGATCTGAAATGTAAAATATCATCTTCTGGAGGCCATGTCTGGGATAAAGAGATGGACAACAAGAGTTCTCAACAACAGTACCCACTTCAACAGTACTTATCAAATGTACTTATTAGTACTTTAACGACTCGTACTACTGTGGTAAAACCTGCATTGCTAAACATTTCAATGGTACTTTGGTTTGGTTGTGTGTGGTT
>JAPTHA010000011.1:13952198-13968202 GCA_029814585.1 Gymnapogon annona | reverse complement strand
CCGGAAGAACTAGAGGAAGTGTCTGGGGAGAGGGAGGTCTGGGCCTCCCTGCTTAGACTGCTGCCCCCGCGACCTGGGCCTGGATAAGCAGTGGAAAATGAATGGATGGATGGATGAACAGTCTGGAATGTCTTAAGAAATACCAGTGTCATTGAACCAACATTCAGTCTCAGTTTGTCACTTGCACATGTTCATTCTAACATGCAGATCACACACACTTAAGAACAGACACAATATGTGTTCAATTACTCTGGTTTATATGAAGAGGGTTCATGTTGTTTATGTTTTATTGTCAGAGACTAGTGCACAAATGTAAACATTTTCATCCATCTTGACTTTTTTTTTTTAATAAAACGAGGATAGAAATAAAGAGTTTGTATGTGACAGCTCTGGTCCACTTGAGGTCATACTGGTTTGAATGTAGATCCTGAACTCTAATGATTTTACCATCATTAGATATACCTTTATTTGTCCCACTTGGGGAAATTTCAGATCATTGATCATATGTTCCGTGTCTTTGATCATCTCAGACCAGGCCGGACTCTTTGGCCCATGAGTCCTATGTGTAACAGCCCTGGATTAATTTGTCCATTGGGTCCAGATTAATCTGTCTCTTAACCTTCTGTGTCGGTGTGTATTCTGTCCTCACTTGGTAGAATGGTATTAGTGTAGGCGTTCAACATTGTTTATTATGGGATGGTTTTATTAGATGGGTCCGAATTTAAAACAATTGCACACAATTACAACAACTTTTGAACTGCAACCTAAAACAAACTGTCCAAAAGTAATCTTAGCTTTACTAACATGAAGATCAGAGTGTGTCTAATATGCTCCCCTGGACACCAGAGGGTTAAATCAATACACATGTTGAAGTCCATGGTTCAGTTTGCTTCAGCCACTGAGACACTCCTTTCCCTCAGCGGCTGGTTTATCTGGAATGAGATAGATTTACATCTGAAACACCAGCTGTTGCTCTCCAGACTCAGAGCCAGACCCCGGTCCGAGTCACCAGGCTTCGTCTGGGTCTGAATCCTGCTGTAGAACTGACCTTACCCTCCAGTAACCATGGTAACCAAACAGTGCTGTCATAGCCGAGGCATATCATAACATTCAGGCCTGTGTTCCATTCCCTGGTTAGAAACACTTTGGATTTTGAAGGTGGAGGCTGTCCAGACCATAATAACCACAGCGCCCTTCCTTCCGTACAAACCTGCCGCTGCTGTAGAATTAACGGCCACGGCCCTTTAGATGGAAGTCCCCCATATATATATGTGAGTGAGTGGAGCTTAAGTGTCAGAGTCCAGGTGATGAGTGTGTATTCATGGCTGGGTTGGTGTGTGTGCAGAGTCTACGTCCAACGTAAACATCGTAGACTGTATATATGTGTCTGAGGTCGACTGGAAGTGGCGCCGTTCACTCACAGATTATTGAGATTCATTGACCCTCGTGTCTTTGTCACTGCAGATCTGAGTCGATTCAGGCCAGTTTATGCTCCCAAAGACTTTCTGGAGGTAAGAGGAGACCCCTGACCCCCACCCACAGATACACCCACACTTTCACCAACACCCACATATACACCCATGTGGACGCATCACTGAACAGATAGACATACGAGCTAAAAAAAAACAAAGATAATCAAACTGAAAATCCCCTTTTTAAATTTTTTTTTTTGGATATTTTTATCCAATCAGTCGTTTTAGTGAAATCACTGAAGACGTAGCAGTTTTACCCGTTGTTGTTTTGGATTAGATTAGATTAAATTAGATTAGGTTATATTACATCAGATTACATCAGAACAGATCAGACTGCATTGATGTTGGACACAACAGACTTCAATAAAATGATGAAGAAAATGAAAACTCCATAAATTAAAATTTTCATCTTGATCTCACAAAGATGAAGAGATCAAGACGATGATGTAATAAATTAAACCCCTGGTGGTCCGTGATGTTGAAAACGGGTTAAATGTTCTGTTGAACAGGATGAGGACAGTCCTGGTGCCGTCTTTAGGGTCAGAACAGGACAAACATCTCACACATCTGTCTGGGTTTCACATCTGTCTGTTCCATCTATTAGCTTCATTTTCCTTTAATTTATCAGACCTGGTTGTTTCTTTTTCCAGGTTCTGATCAGTTTACGGAACCCCAACCACGACAGCAGTGACGAGATTAGCGTTCGGAGCCACTGGGGGCTGATCCAGATCCCCCTCAACGTCAGGGACGTCCCCCAGCTGGTAGGATCTGGACTGGGTCTGGGTCCATGTGGGTCCGGAAACTATATAGAGAATTTACAAAAATAAGTGCATAACACTGATATTGGTTCCTTGCTGTTTTTCAATAATATTTTGATTTTGATCTCCATTTGTGCTTCACTCTCTCAGAGACAGGCGTACTCGGAGCTGAACATGGCGACAGGGCAACTGGGGATCGATGACCACGCCCATGTCCATCCAGGTAGCCCCACTCATAACGACTACTACAACCAACCGGTTCTTGACGTTCAACCCGTTCTGTTTGTTTTCCATCTCTCTCAAAGAGATTTTGGATGTTATTGAATAATGTCATTTCAGAGCGACCTTTGACCTCAGACTGTTATGGTGATGTTTGAGGAACTTGAATGTGTTCTGTGACGGCACATAAACACAGCGTCCACGTTTGGACCTGGTGTGGACGCCTGTTTTTCCTCAGACACTATCTGTGTTGATGCCTGGTATTGACAGTGTTGCTGTCTGCTGTTTGGCCTTTAAATAGAAGCACCTCCAGCTCATCTGTGTTTGTAAATCACACTGATAGAATTACACAGAAAAAGCAACAAGACTGATGCTGTGTTTTTTATCTGTCTGTTTCTGTGCAGATTTGTTTGAGAGTGAGTACATTCAGGTCGGGAAGAAAGGTAAGAACAGTTTGCGTTAGTTCCTCTTTTCCTCAATAACTGTGGATCATGTGATTTATTCATTCTCTGTTACGTCTTTATATTCATACAACTATTTGAGGAGTTTCTATTGTTACATTAGAGAGTCTTTATCTGGACATGAGTGTATTTAGACACTAAAGGGACACATGAACCACACACTGAATAGTTACATAATCGAGGCTGGATGTTCATACACACCTGGACTTAATGCTGTTATGCGAGCAGGATTATCAGACCTTTGACCACCTTTAGCCTTTTTCATGCATCTTTTAACAGTTATAGTTTTATGGTTGACAAAAATGACAGGTGTGATGGTGAAAGCGTATGACAACCAGGGGTTTTACACAAACACACAAGTCCATAGGCAGCAGGTGTTTTCACCTGATCTTGAGGGTCATTTCAGAATAAACCATCATAAGGTGTTTTCCCACTGTAGGAACCTAAGACCTTTTTTTAGTTCTTATAACCTTTTTTGTGCATTCCTACAACATAGGAACTACGAACCATGACCACAGTTTGTAGAACCTTTTTTTAGTTGCTGCTCAGAGGCAGGTGATTTTTATGGTTCTCTTGGGAACTAGCTGAAGTTGGTGTTTGCTGATTGGTAGACCTCAGGCCATGCCTATTTCTCCATCTTGCAGTTGAGAGAGTGCGTTAAGGCGATCGCGGCTGTGATCAGGTCGTAGCCATAAGTCTTATTGCTTTTCCACAAGAGTATACATCAGTTTATACAACAGATGTACAAATCTAGAATGAGTAAATCCAAATCAAGCACCGCCATGGAACAAATGAAACTGGTGCTTCCGGGTTCCACTGTATTTGAAGCTCCTAGCTCAGCGGTGACTTTCTGCTGATAATGATTCGATGTCTGTCTGTCATCTGTGATATATTTACCCGAGGTAAACGTAAACTTCAGCGTCATCTGAGGGACACTTGGCGACCATCCTTAACCCTGGTCGAACCCTCCTGCAGGTGCCTTAATCACTCTTCAACCCTTAACTCATTCCTTTCCTCTGAATCCAGTATAAACAGCCGCCTTATTATCAACACAAATCACGTATGAATGGACAGGAGTGGTGAAAACACGGCTGCCTTGTGTACACACAGCCACCGTTCAAGCCGGCTCTGTCCCGGGCCCAGTGTTAAGTGCACTCAAATAGGAAATTTAAGAGCTGAGAAGTCTGTTGGTTTATGTTATGACTGGACACAACACAGATTTAGAGTCACATCGACATGTGGGAGGCTTCATATCTGTGAGTGTTTTAGGGAACATTATTCAATAGCGACTGTGATGGGAACGGCTGTGTTATGATTTTAATGTTGATGCATTTTCAGAGGAATGGAAGGAAACTCAACACAGGCTGCTGTCGCTGTTTGCTCCAGTCACCACATCTATTTTTAGGGCTCTAATCATTATACATTTAAAGGAATATGATGATTTTTGTGTTCAAAGGGGATGTTGTCAAAAAAATCTATTCATGAGCAGCAACTGTTTAGAACAGGGGTGTCAAACATGCGGCCCGGGGACCAAATGCAGCCCGCCAAATGTTCCAATCTGGCCCGTGGGATGAATTTGTGAAATGCGAAAATTACACCTTAGATACTTTTAAAAATTATAGGTCTGGTTACACATACAGACTGGAACAAATATTATCATAAATGCTCACTAGTACAAATTTTTCTCTTTGGAAATGTACATTTTTAGCATTATTTTCCTGTATTTATACTTAAACAAAGTATTATTTCACAAAAACAACAGAAATAACATGAACAAACAATAACAACTTGAAATGTCTAAAGAGAAGTCTGTGTAATTTTATCAATATTTCACCTGTATTTGTACACCGACTGTGATCTGTAAGTTGTAGTTTTACATGTATAAATTATAAACCGAGGAATAGTATTATAAAAATTACACTTATTTTTCTTAAGAATTTTGAGGTTGTTAATGTTATTCATTGTTTTAAAGGACAGTTTATACATGTAAACATTTTCATCATATGAGGACAGTTTGGGGTTGACATTATCGATATGGAATCCTGTTATTATTGGACTGGTCCGGCCCACGTGAGACCTAATGTGGCTGAATTTGGCCCCTGGACTGAAATGAGTTTGACACCCCCGGTTTAGATGTAATCAACAGGATGAGGTCACGTAAAAGTGAAAAATGTGGCATGTCAATATTGCTCCTGAAAATTCACAGGGTCAGTGAACCGTGTTTCGTAATAAAACATCATATTTGAAGGTGTTTGACTTGTGCCTTAAATGGAACTTCATCAACATATAACCCTGTATAATTATTGTACTTCAGTAAAAAATGTTTCAGAAGAAGACTCTTTATTTTGTCAGAGGGGATACTGGGTTCGATCCCCGTAACAGCGTCCAGTGAGTTGCATCAGGAAGGGCATCCGGCATAAACACTCCTGCCAAATCAAATAAGCGAATTGGATTTACTGTGGCGACCCCGGAAGGGAAAAAGCTGAAAGTCTACACGACATTTCAAGTTGTTATTGTTTGTTCAGGTTATTTCTGTTGTTTTTGTGAAATAATGCTTTGTTTGAGTATAAATACAGGAAAATAACATGAAAAATGTACATTTCCAAAGAGAAAAATTTGTATTAGTGAGCATTTCTGATAATATTTGTCCCAGTCTGTATGTGTAACCTGACCTATAATTATTAAAAGTACCTAAGATGTAATTTTTGCATTTCACAAATTCATCCCACGGGGCCGGATTGGAACCTTTGGCAGGCCTCATTTCTCCCCTGGGCCGTATGTTTGACACCCCTGGTCTACACAAACACTCCTTATTTTGTCAGTGGGTTCACAAATGTAGGAATGCACACACACCACACGCCTTTGGCCCATCACTAGATCAGGCATCTTACACTGCATGCTATGAGCAGTGCGCTGACCATATCAGACGCCCGCAGAGCAAATGGGGGTGGTTAAGTGCCTTGCTCAAGGGCACATCAGCCAACAAGTCTTTGCCAGTCCAGGGAATTGAACATGACCCTTCTGTCACAAACTGACTTTTCAGCCACGTAGGCCTCAGTTGCCCTCCGAGGAAAACATGCTTTTTCATGAATGCCTTGACCTCCAGGTGGCTCTAAGTGGCTCTAAACCTCCATTTTGTGATTGTCTACTAAGCTGAACCCCTGTACTGGACAGAATATTAATGTACTGTATGGTCTGTGTGTTTCCAGTGGTGTTGGAGCAGGGCAGTGCAGCAGCGCAGCAGTACAGCAGGCAGGGTTGCCCCACTGAGCTCCGGGCCGAACTTTGGGCACTGATCCTCAACGCCACCAACCAGCCTCAGGTATTGGAACACATCCACCAGTGGGTCAGCAGGTGGGTATGTGGCTCAAAAAGTGGGTCCACCCCATGTCAGTCTACAGGTCCACTCCTGGAGGGTCTGTGAGTCCTTTCCTAGTGGTTGTGCAATACTACTCCCGGTGATTCCACTCCCGGTGGCGCCATGGGTCCAGTAGCGGTGGAGGTTCACCCAGTGTTGTTTGTGATTCAGCAGCGTGCACACACAGCTGCACTCATTCCCAGACCACTCAGGTTGCCGAGGCATTTACTCAGACGGATCATGGTTTGGTAGTCTGTTGTTGTGAATCTTAGCTCTGGTGGTATTGGAGCCACACGCAGCAATACGACCACCCTTTGATTCTGGGTTTTCCCGCAGATTCCTGCTGTGGTTTGTGAAACTATGCTTGATAATCAGTAGGTAAGTATATGATGATTTAGATCTGACCATGAAACTCAACAAGCAAAACTGGTCAATTCAAAAATGTGTCTAACATATTTTTAGCTACACTTCAGCTAAGTGTATACTAATGAATAAAACAAAATATATTGATAATAACAACATATATGTAAAAAAGAACTGTAAATACTAGCACCACTACTAGCACTACTACTACTATTACTACTACTTATTTATTCCCTGGTGTCTGTTTATGCATCATTTTCAGGTGATAGTATTGCAGTATTTTGACATCAACACAAAGTTAATACGATATTTGATACTGCATGTCCATATGTGGAAGATACCGCAGTGTTTCCATTAAATAAATACCTGGACTGAGGCCTGGTTTGTTCCAATGGAATTTAGTTCATTTATTATATCCAAGAGGCGTTCAAGGAGTGTAGACCATAATCAATCTTTAATCAATCAATCAATCTTTATTTATATAGCACTTAAATCCTACAAAAGTGCAATGCAAAGTGCTGTACAGATTAAAATCAGTCCCACTCAGCCAACCCTCCCGTCCACAGCATAATGACCACATGCAACACCCCCCAGCCCCTCAGCAAATAAAAGGAATAAAAAAATAAGGCAACTAGGATGCATGGACTGGGTACAGATGAGCGGATTGAGGAGACATCATCTCTGGGGCTGTCTGCACATGGAGCAGCACGTCCACCGCGACTGCCATGGCACCGACCAGTACATGGCGCCCAGAGGAGGTGTGATGGACACGCCAAACCTCCACCCGGGTACCAAAGGTCAGCACCCAGGCAACCACAGCCAACCAACGCCCCCCGGAGCAGAGAGCCCCCCCTAGAGAAGCCTAAGACTAATAGCAACCAATAAAGAAATACAAAAGACTAATTATAAATAGGTAAAAACATAAAATGAAATAAATAGGTATAAAACATAAAAGTGATAAAAAAATAAATTACTCAACAAAAGCTAAACTTAAAAGGTGGGTCTTGTGGATGCTTTTAAAAACATGAACATTCTCTGAGGTCCTGAGGTCCTCAGGCAGATTGCTCCAGAGGCAAGGACCATAATACTGGAAAGCCGTGACTCGTCATGAGTGTGTGTCCTGACTTTAGGGATGACTAGGAGTCTGCTGCTGGAGGAGCGCAGTAGCCGTGACGGTTCATAGGGTAAAAGAAGGTTTGAAAGATGAGAAGGCCCAAGATCATTAAGCTACTTAAAAACAAACTGTTAAAAGAACCTTAAAATCAATCCTAAAACACACTGGGAGCCAATGCAGTGATTCTAAGGTTTTAGAATCACTGCATTACATTGCATTAAATTCGGGTAAATATATGTACAATCAACAGGAACCGTGAATACGGGATTAATGATGATATAATGATGTCCTCTGATGAGGTTTCCTTACTGCTACCTCTGTACCGAGCCTTATTCATTTTTTGTCAGTTGTTACAATATTTACAATATTTATGAGTATTATTTTCTATGTTTGCATTTTATTTTATTTTATTTTATTTATTTATTTATTTGTTTATTTATTTATTGTCTGTTTGCACACAGAGAGGGGTTTGTTTTGGGTGGGAATGTTTTTACTTTGTAAAACACTTTGTGATGCGCTTGCCTATATGAAAAGCGCTGTATAAATACAGTTTGATTGATTGATTGATTAACCAAGCTCTATTAGCAATGCTGGAGGCTTTAAGTGCAGTCATTCTGTCTTGTTCTGGATTCTGTGTATTACGATACTATATTCAGAATACTGCTCCACGCCAGTGGTGGCCATCTTTGGTCGTTGACAAAAGTGACTTAAGTGCAGCCTATAAATAATTCCATCAAACTGTCTTCATATCAGATAAATGTGTCCTGGCTCGCTGAAGTTGCAGTGAACTGGGCCTGGACTAGACTGAACTGCCAAATGAAACCTCTTCATGCTCCCGAGCACATCCTTCTGGTTCCTAGACCTCGTAAACAGCAGCAGAATAGAAGAGAATGCCCACTAATGGAAAGGAGGCTCTCCGTATTTCATCCAGTTCCTCATTATAATTAGTCGTTCAGTCAGTAGAACTGCCTGGATCCAGTCTTTCAGTGGTTTAACCAGATACCACCTTCTGAAAGGGGCTTTAATGTCGACCCCATGGACTCGTCCTCTGATTCTTGCTTCTCTTTGGAACCATTTGGTTAATTTAACAACAAAGGGACCAACCCATCCATAAAGTGACATCATTGACCATAGTTATCCTGTAATATGTCCAGAGGAAAAGACAGAATGATAAACAATGAAAAGCATGGAAATAAATATTGGTCTGTGTTGGTTTTAGGTTTCTGTGAATCATTCAGATGTAGCTTGATGTTCGGTAGACAGTTTTCTATGTTTTGACAAACACTACTTTGCTTTGCATTACTACTGTGCTTCTTGTGCCCCTATTGTTCACACTACAGGCTCGAATATGCTACTGCAACACCAGTTGACCTATATTCTCTTTATAATCTGAGAGTTGCCTTCTTAGTGTTTATCCCAGCTTGTTGCAGTTTGTCCCCCACGTGCGAACACTAACATAATCAAATGCCGGCGATTTTGCTCTGTTAGGCCAAACACAGCGGCTGTCTCTCTGTGTGGCGAAGCGCTGTGTAAACGCCACAGTCTCTCGCTGCCATCAAGTCGATAAAACAGCATTCGCAATGGGAAGATTACACGTGTGCCAGAGTAACATAACTGAGGTCTGGGTAGTGTTACAGAATGAAGTCAGAGTTCACGTCTATGTATGAATCAGCCTGGCATCTATGTAATCCTCTGGAAACACTTTGTCTGGACCTAGTCTGACACAGGGCCATTAACGTCAACCAAGACAACGATTAAAACTAGAGGCGGTAACATAACTTTAGGAAGCTAAATTAAAAACAAGAAGAAAAACCAGACCAAACCAGTTTCTAGGGAACAACATGCAGTGCCATTGCTGAAAACTAAAGTTGTTTACTGGAGCAAATTGTATCATTAACTTTTCTTTGCCATTGTACAAGTTGTTAAGATGTTGATTTGGGGTGTGGGTAACATGGTTCCAGCAGGGTCTTGAAATGTCTTAAGAGTCAACTGATAGTCACCCACTTTAATAGTGCTTGGTTTCACAATAGTTCATTGTTGACCTGGTTGACATGAGTGGAGGAAACGTGTTTGATGTTCTAGGAAGGATAAGAATGAAGGCGGTGGATTTTCATGCCATTTTAGTTTACATTTCCCTAAATTGTAAGGGTTATGAATATATGCCAATATGCCTGTGAAAACAGCTTTCAGTTCTGTTCTACGTCGCCTTAAGGATGTCTTTAAAAATCTGCATTAAACTTTGTTTAAATGTAACTTGTAGGAACCCAGTCATAAGCTCTGACATTTTGGATGACACATCTGAAGTATTTGCACCTGGTGCCAAGTTTCATGCCTTTAGGAGGTTTTATGTCACCACAAATACCAGCTAATAAGCCACACCCCCACTGGCTGTAGCGGCGGCTTGAGCTAAGACCTGCCCAGAAGTATGAACTGTATCTGCAAGAGGGGATCAGTGGAATCGCTTCAATTCAACACAGTTCAAGCTGCAAATCAACTAACGTCTGCTCCCCTCCAGCCTCCATCATCATCATGCATTTCTCTGTGTAGCTGTGATGAGGTTTATTTCATGGTTACATGGATGGTGGAGGGCTCTGTTGTGTTGGCAGTTGTAGTGTTGGTGGTGCGTCCACTTATTTATAGCAGTAATAGTTCAACTAACAGTTATTTATAATTGTTGCAGTTAAGGATTATTATATTAATAGTAGCTGTTCCTGGCTGGCTGGATAGCTCAGTTGGTAAGACACCGAGCTGTTGCATAGGGGACCCTTGTTTGATTCCCAGGATGAGCATTGAGTGGGTTGTGTCAGGAAGGGCATCCGGCATTAAAAACTCCTGCCAAATCAAATATGCGAATTGGATTTGCTGTGGCAACCCCGGAAGGGAAAAAGCCACCCCGCCCTCCTTCTCTTTCTTTAATCATCAGAATCAGAATACTTTATTAATCCCGAGGGAAATTGTTTATGCTCTTTCCAAGGGAGATTGTTTACGCTCTCTCTTTAACTCCAACTGGTCTAGGCATATCCAGGAGTGTGCTGTAATGGAAATTTTTGAATATTGAATGTAGTATCATTTTTGGCATTCTAGAAGACTGTTGTAATTTTGTTGTGACTCTCTCCTTGATGCCATAAAACTCCTGCATTCCAAGGTGTTAGTTGGTGGTCAACCCCCGCTACACTGAGACAAAGGAAAGGGGGTTGATCAACGGGGGTTGGGGTTTTTAAGGCACATGATGCTCTGCAGAGGCGGGGCACATGGCCTTCTGCAGAGGGAGAGAGAGCAATGAGGGCTGTGTGTGCACATGGGCTTAGGTAGTTCCTAATAAATGCATATATTGAAAAGGCATTGACCATTTGTGGATCATCTTCATTTGCCTCCATGAAAAATTTCCACGACAGTGCTCAAGGTTTCTGCCTGATAAAAAGAAGTTTTTCCTCATCATTCTCACTAAGTATCAGGTGTTTACTCCTGAAGGATTCTGTTGGGTTTCTGTAAAACTAATCTGAGCCTGATTTCGACCAACTCTAGATGTAAAGTGCCTTAGACGACTTCCGTTATGATTTGGCACTATACAAATGAGCTTGATTTGATTTGATGATGGAAATGTTTACCAGATTAATGAACATTAGAAATTTGTTCAAGGAAGATTCAGATCATCTGGTGGACTTATTTAACAACATTAGGACAGTTGTGTTTTCCATGTCACCACAAATAAATGGACTGCATTTATATAGCGCTTCTACACATTTGTACTCAAAGCGCTTTACATTGGCCTCACATTCAGCCATTCACACACACATTCACACACCAGTGGGTGACTGCTGCCATGCAAGGCGCTGCCAGGCTCCACTGGGAGCAACTTGGGGTTCAGTGTCTAACAGTTGTATAATAACAGTTATAAAATAACCATTATTTTCTAACAGTTATTTTAGAACTGTTATAAAATAACAGTTTATAATGACGATGTATGGGATATATTATCACCTGTACCAATAACTGATGATTTTTACCAGGTTTTGAGGTCCATGTTTGTGGTTTTTGAGGAACTCTCTCTGAATGTGACCAAAAGCGCCATCAAGATTCACATTGATCAGATGAATGGTCTTTATACAGCTCTGTCCATTGTGATGAGTTGGTGTTTGTGAGGAATTTTTAGGATTAGTCTTACCATTTATAGTAGAACTGTGGCTCAGTCCTGTGATGGTCTTCACCAAATTTGGTACTAATAAAATAAAAAAAACGCACAGACACATTTTGCTGTTTTTTACTTGATTACAAATGAAATAAAAATCCACCGTAGCAACTAAATGAAAACTGTTCAGTAAAGTAAAAATAAAATAAAAAATAAAAATTTAACTTTTTAAGTTAAAGTCACAAAGGTCATTTAAAGACAGTTACACAAGGGCAGATTATGAAGAACAATTAAACTAAAGCTAAAAATACAACAATAGCTCGTTTGTTTTACATGACTTAATTGTGTTTAAGAGTAAATTGGTTTTGTTTAATATCTAACCTTTCGTGCATCATATGGGATGACTTCATCCATTCGGCCTTTTTAAGCTTCTGTGTTTAATCTCATCTGGAGAAGTAAAACTCACGAAACTCTTGAAACAATGAAAAACGAAATAAAACTCAACAATTTTATGTGAAAAACACCACATCCGCTGTTGAAACTATCTCCTGTTCAGTCGGTTGCATTTATGTCGTGGAAAACCATAATAAAGCATCGCTACATTAAACATGTAGTGGTTACCAGGGCGATGTATGGAGTTCCATCAGTGGTTGCAGATCCGCCCCATCCCCTGGTTTGTGTCCTGGTTGTAGATCTGAGTTGTCACACTGACCATCTCTGGTTCTGTTCATGTCCAGGCAGCGTCCCAGCTGTCAAACAGGACAGTTTTATCACCATCCATGCAGCGTTTATGATAGAACCAGTCTCGAACCGGAGACACACTTGAGTTTATCCATGGAGTCGGAAACGTGGAAACACCCATTCGTTCACAGCTGGGTTTAGTTCTGCTGTCATTACTGTCATTACAGGAACATAAAGCTGAGTTAACTGTATCTGTGGAGCAGTTTATGGATTATTACGCTTTGAATGAAGTTAACAATTGACTAGAGAGGCAAGGAAATGAGTAGTTTGTAAACTATTAAATACAATGTCTATACCAAACAGAATTGGGACACTGTATAAAATATTAATACAATTCTGACTTTGTTGCCGCCATCAAATTGATAATCACCTTATATATAAGCAACAATGCTAAAACCCTGTGCATTTTCCACTTTTCTTCATTTTGTATGTTTAGTGTGTTGTATCACAGGACATAAACAAGGGCCTCTTATAGAACCTATCCTATGACCTGGACCTCTTCAGGTTTCACATTTTTAGATGTAGAAATACATTTCTGTGTGGGCTTATGTCATTTTATTGCTGATTTAGACTTTTGTTTTTACGACAAATGATCATCCTTTGATTGTATGCCAAAACGTTTGCTAAACTTTTTTGTCGCTGACATGTTAAAAACGTGAGTATGTTTTGCCAGTTTTTGGATACAATATGGAGGCCATGATGATTTGAAACTCCCATTACTGGTTTGTACAATGTTATCTGACTCTCCAGATATGAATGAAATGCAGAATGTGTCTTTACAGTTCTCCACGCCTGCCTGAGTGGCTTATATTTGGTTAGATTGCCATTTGAAAAATAAAGGTAATTATGACAATGAAAATTATTTTATTTCACTGTATATTTTCATGTAACTTTTGTGGTGAAAAAGGGAACTAATGACCCCCGAACACCTTCACTTGATGGAATTTGACCCACTTTGTAAAACGTTTGGACACCCCTGATGTAGAAGAAATGAATAGAGCCTCAACGATGTCAACGAATGGTTTTTAAATCACAGTTGAAAGCCTTTTTGGGAAAATTAAATGAATAAAAGGTGTTAGAAGAAGGTGAGAGTTGGTGTTCAGTGTTATAGCACTTTCGTAAAATAGAAAAGTGGATCAAATATTATACTTACTTTACTTGCCTCTTTTTTTGGAAAGCATCAGCTGTTTTTCTATCAACAAAAGCTCTGAAATTGTGATCCAGAAAGTGACTGAGCAGCCAATCAAAGCTCGACACGCAGACACAAACTGGCTCATGTAACAGTTCTCATCTATGTCGGACTGTTTGTGGTTAAGTGGTACCTGCTATTTAAAAACATCAAGTTTAGTAGAAGAAGAAGTCAGTCAGAACCTGTTAGTCTGAGTCCTACTGCCGAAGCACTGATTCAGTGAAGGACCAGGACACTCCTTACATTATTTACATGCACCGGTAGGACTGAGAAGTTTCAGTTGAGTGGTAGTTTTTGGTCTGCGGTGGTGGTTCAGGTGGTGAAGGTTTAAGGTTTCATGCGTGTTGGGATGTGATTGTGTTTCAGGACGTGATGCACTACGAGCAGCTAAAGGCCGGAGTCATACAACACGACCTGCTGGTGGACAATCTCATCTACAAGGTAAACATCTGCACATGTGACCTAGAGAAACCAGAACCTTCTGTTATTCTTAGTGCGTAATGTCCAATGTGGTGTCCACCAGGACGTGAAGCTCACGGCCAGTAATGACGACTACTACTTTGTGTTTGAAGACTTCCTATATCAGGTAGGATCCAACGCCCTCCTCTTAACTGCCACCATTACTTTACTTAAATATAATGTGGTTCGAGCTGCTCTCAGAGATCTTTAATATCTGAACCACTTTAAACGTCCTATAGCCTTTAAGAATATTAAAGAACAATTGTCTGTTCAGATTGATTGATAGCTCTATAACTGACAGATCAATAACAGATAGGTTCATTTTTGTCATATTTTCCTTTTTTTCTGTTTCTTTATTCATATTTTGGTGATTTCTATTCACTTATGGTTTATTTTGTTATATATTTTTACACTTTTATTTCCATTGTATTAATTTCTTTATTATTCTTGCTAAAATTGCACCCGATTCTCTTAAGAAATTCCAGGTGAATTGGAGAAAATTTTGTGGTAAAATGAAATAAAAATACGTCAAGTGTAGTATTCTGCCTATTATATGTGAGGTATATTTGGTTCTGATGATCAACTGAAGCAGAATACTGTTAAAATTGCACTTACTTAATTTCAGGTTCACTTTTTTCACTGTAAACAATGATAAAAGTGTGTGTTTGTCATAGTGTATGGGTCATTCCGTAATTATTTTACTGATTATACCACACTGCTGTGGATGGATGGAACCTGAACGTGATTGGAATAGACAGCATTTTTGACACATCTATAGTAGCAGTAAGTAAGTGGACCATGAACCAGCGTCCTGTCACCTCCATGTGATTCTGAGGTCAAAGCGTAGACGTGGATGTGGGCTGGTCTGGTTCTGGGTGATTACTCTGGATGTAATTTATCTGAAGTGGACGGTGGAAATGAAACAGACTGTCAAGATGATGGGACTGTTATGGAAACAGCCCACACTCAGACACTCATTTAGGTGTGTGAGTGTGTGTGTGTGTGTGTGTGTGTGTGTGTGTGTGGGGGGGTGGGGGGGAGTTCCATGGTCTTTACCTAGGGGGTTAGCTGCTGTCTGGTGTGACAAACATATGGCCTGTGGGCCAAAACCGGCTGCCATCCAGCCCACGGGATAAAAAAACCCAATGAAGAAATGAACAGTGAAAGGTGTTAACAGCAGGTTCCACATTCTGACCAGTGTGATCTAAAGTGGATCAGAAATTGTTACATAAGAACAGAATGACCTATAAAGGATGACAAACACACATTTCCACCCCTATATTTTTTTTCTGTTCTTCTAATGTCACATGTGGTGAATGTTCAGTCCAATCCAGTGGGTTCTGGGGTTTGTGTCTTTATTTACCTGCTTTTGTTTGTTTCCTTGTGGTTCCCTCGGCAGTAAACACGTCTGTTTTACCAGCGTTGAATTCAATGATTGACCTCAGTGTCTTTGTGAGGCTCAGGTAGACTTGGTGTAGCATGGAAGATGATAAAAACCGGGTTAGGTGCATGTACTGTACAGGCTAAAAGCTTGGACACACCTTCTCATTCAATGCGTTTTTTTTATTTTCATGACTATTTACATTGCAGGTTCTCACTGAAGGTATCAAAACAAATCTATAATAATAATAAAATAATATGAATGTGAACAGTTGTCCAATAGAGCTGTGGGCTGTGTATTAACCTGACTTCTGCACAACACAACTGATGGTCCCAACCCCATTGATAAAGCAAGAAATTC
>JAPTHA010000011.1:13939875-13950138 GCA_029814585.1 Gymnapogon annona | reverse complement strand
TAATGAACCCTGATCATTAGTGATAATTAGTGAAAACCATTTCAGGTGACGACCTCTTGAAGCTCATCCGGAGAATGCACAGAGTGTGCAAAAAAGTGATCAGATCAAAGGGTGGCTATTTGGAAGAAACTAGAATATAAAACATGTTTTCAGTTAATTCACCTTTTTTTGTTCATTTCATAACTCCACGTGTTCACTCATAGTTTTGATGCCTTCAGTGAGAATCTACAATGTAAATAGTCATGAAAAGATGCCCTTAGTGAGAATCTACAATATAAATAGTCATGAAAATAAAAAAAAAAAAACACATTGAATGAGAAGGTGTGTCCAAACCTTTGGTCTGTAGTGTACGTTTGTCCCATAGGTCTCCCTGTTTGTCCCATATCCGTGTATTCCATGTCTGGACAGGTTCTGCTGTGCTTCTCCCGTGACACCGCCGTCTTGGACCACTTCAAGTACAACAGTGCCACTCCTCCCAAGTCCTACATGGAAGGTAAGTGAGTTCACCATTACCCACTTTTCCCACGCCACAGTTTTGTGTGATGGACGGGTCAACACATCTGGACATGTAACACACAGTCATTATAATGTTCCTGTGTGTGTTACAGGAAAGGAATCAGGCCACGACTGCGTTGTTGTTTATCCTCCCAATGGTGAGTCTGATCCACCACCTTCACAGGCAGCACAGGTGTTTAGGAAAAACCGAGGTTAGGTGGGGAGTTTTAACAAAACAAGAAACCACAAGTCTGACACAGATCAGACTTGTGGTTGACAGATGCTTCAAATTCCAATAAAACCTGCTGAAACTGTGATGAATAATAATACAAGTCATATTTTCTGCCTTAACATGAATATCTTTCGCTGTTTGGTCATTTTACTCATCTATATTTAATGATGACTTTTCAACCTGTGGATTTTTTGACATAGTAAGTACGTTTGTACCCAATAAAACCAGTGTGCTATCAGTATTGATCAGTTCATCCTAATGACAGTTGAATTGCTATTTATGTAAAAGGAAGGTCTACAACTTGACCAAAGAGTCATTAAATCTGTCAGATTTCTATTCTTAAATATAAATATTTTCTGGTTAATCTGAATTTTTGGAACGTTGCTGTTTTCTGACATTTTCTGACGAAACAATTATTGATTACTAATATAATGTGCATAAACTGTAAACAAAAAACCTGGTCATTTGTAGCCGTAGATCGTCATTTTGGTCTTGTTTCATCTTTATCATTTTGCCTTCGATTTGAAAAAAACAACTTTTAACCACAATAGACTGACTTAATTTCTTGAGTTTCCTTTTGCTACTTTATGTCTGTATATTTGATGTGACATCTTTAAATGTGTAATCTGTGAAGAAAATACCCCAGTTACATGTTAATAAAACCGATGTATATGTTGGAGATGGTTGAGAATGACTCTTTCCATATGATGAGTTCTTTTGGCTTTTCCCTTCCGGGGTTGCCACAGCAAATCCAATTCGCATATTTGATTTGGGAGGAGTTTTTTACGTCGAATGCTCTTCCTGACACAACCGGGCCTTAACCGGCACAATGAGACATATGCCCCCTTGTGGCTACATAAATAAATAATAAACTCTTCCGTATAATTATCATTATATGATTATACACTGACAGTAAATCACTTTTTTCCAGGTGTAATCCCTTTCCACGGGTTCTCCATGTACGGTGAGTATGTTTCACATCAGTCATGGCTCAGAGAAATGGTTCAGAAATCAGTGAATAACTCTAACTGAGAGTCGGTGTCTCTCCACAGTGGCTCCTCTGTGTTTCTTGTACAATGAACCGTCCAAACTCTACAGTGTCTTCAGGGAAATGTACATCCGATACTTCTTCAGACTCCACTCCATCTCTTCCTCTCAGTCGGTCAGTTTGGACTTTATTCATTCAACCTAACAAAATATATACTCTAGCGTCAGGTGACAAAATATAGCATATTATATGCTGTTGTGTCTTTCTGTTGTTAGTGTTATGTATGGTACTATTGTGTTTTCCTGTTGTTAGTGTTATATACTGCTGTGTTTTCCTGTTGTTAGTGTTATATACCGTTGTGTCTGTATGTTGTGAGTATTAGTGTTATATACTGTTGTGTGTTTTCCTTCAGGGCATCGTGTCATTGTGTCTCCAGTTCGAGCGGCTGCTGCAGACCCACCTCCCTCAGCTCTTCTACCACCTGCGTCAGATTGGAGCTCAGCCGTGAGTTTTCCAGGGATTCAACCTGGACCATTGTTAAGGACACCACCGCCATCTAGTGATCAACTCACCAAACCACAACCTCTCAACACAGTCACTCATTCAGCCTGGATACACAGGGTACATTATTAGTACCCTGTGTATCCAGTATCAGCACCCTTTGTATCCATTATTAGTACACTGTGTATCCAGAATTAGTACCACCTAAATCCAGTATCTGTACCCTATGTATCCAGTACTAGTACCCTGTGGATCCAATATGAGGATGTGGTATATCCTGTACTAGTACCAGGTGTATCCAGTATCAGTACCCTGTGCGTCCACTATCAGTACCTTGTGTATCCAATATCAATGCCCTGTGCATCCTTTACTAGTACCCCCTGTATCCCGAATTAGTACCACATAAATCCATTATCTGTACCCTGTGAATCCAATACTAGGACCTGGTGTATCCTGTACTAGTACCCGGTGCATCCAGTGTTAGTACCCTGTGCATTCAGTATCAGTACCCTTTGCATCCAGTATCAGTGCCCTGTATATCCACTGTTAGTACCCTGTTTATGCAGTATCGGTACCCTGTGTATCCAGTGTTAGTACACTATTGTGTTGTGTAATGTGTGTACTGTGTGTGTGTTTTTCTGTGGCCCAGGTTGCGTATTGCCTTTAAGTGGATGGTCCGGGCCTTCTCTGGATACCTGTCCACTGACCAGCTGCTCCTCCTTTGGGACCGAATCCTGGGATATGATTCGCTGGAAATCATAGCAGGTTCGTCATCATGTTTATTGTTATATCAGCCGAGGCGGGAGTACCTAATACTGGAACTGCAGTACTGGGCTATAGGAGGAGGAGTACTGCAAAACACGTTGATTAGTTTAATATGAATGCATTTAAAGTGAATGCCTATTTTTGCGCATGTAGACGGATGATTTCTTAGGGAATCGGTCAATGAAGATCGCACATGAAAAATGTAACACGATGAAATGAAGTGAAAATGACGTGAGAATGACAGATGTGAGTTCACTGAGCCCAGTATCAGTAGTACTGGGCTCAGTGCTAACGTTAAAGATCTGAAGCTCAGTGTCTGATTTCAAAGGGAAACATGTAGACAGGTAACACTGGTTGTTTTCATTTTTTGTTCTTGTGTACTTTCCTTCCACCTCCTTTTCTGTCTTGTCCTTCTTTATCTTAAACTCCTGATCCTGATCCTGCTCCGTATCCTGATCTTGCTCCCGATCCTGGTCCAGTCCTTGCCGCTGCCGTCTTTGCCTTCCGCTCTGAGAACCTGATGGAAGTGACATCGTTGGCCTCGGCTGAGGTATGTTCATCTTCCCTTACCCCCCCTCCCCTCTCCCCCCCACACACTCACATCGCTTAGGGAAGCTGGAAATAGCTGCTGATAAGCAGCCAGGACCCGTAACCCAGTCTTCTCCTTGTACATATCTGAATAAACCAGTCAGGGTGGTGAGGGGGGCACTTAAGAAGCCTCAACCTGTCACCTCCGCCGTAGCCCCCCTCCATCAGAATGTGGAGACACCAGTGTTTTATAACGCCCATTCCCTGATACAACAGTTCCAGAACCACATTAGTAGAACATGCTAATGTTATCAACTATATTAAATTGGCATTAGCTGAACATGCTGACATTACTGACAGTATATTAACATTAGCTGAGTACGCTAACTTGTAATGTAAATTGGTTCAAGACCATAAAAAATATTAGATTTTTCCCTGACTGCACTGTGTATTATTGTGGATTTTTAATATTCTACAGTTTGGGGAGCATGTCAATATAATATATATATATATATTATATAATATATATCTATAAAATATATTATAATGTATATAATATATATTATATTATATATAATGTGTATATAATATGTTATATATTATATATAACATAGAATGTATAATAACTTCTGGTAAAAGATGAAGGAAAAGATATGTGAACAGAAGAACACTTAGCAATTAAAACCAACTTGCAGACATCATCAGGACCGGAACCTGGACCAGTACCTGATGAGTAATATATACTGCATACATATGTAATGTACAGTATGATGGTCTATTTTAAACTGTCTTCTATTAATGACTCAGATGTGTTTAATGATGCCTGGGTCATCCAGGTTCTATGAGTCCAGATCCACAATCACCACAGTGGAACAGGTTTTGGAAGAAGAAGAAGACCTTTATTAATCCCACAGTGCGGAAATTTGCACAATTACAGCAGCAAAAAGATGAAAAATTATACAGTGCAGGACAACATTATATTGGAAATCTGTTACAAAAAATAAAGCATATTCACACCAATTTACACTAATTTACATGTTTAAAATAAACTCTTATTGCACTTTGTGGATAGTGATAGTGTACAGTGTGTAGGGGATGAGCTTTTATTGAGTGCAGTTGTACAGCCTGATGGCTGCAGGCAGGAATGATCTGCGGTAGTGCTCCTTCTTGCACTGTGGATGCAACAGTCTTGAGCTGAAGAAGATTCGGATTCAGGATTCAGGAGACCTTAAAGTCCTTAAAGAAACCCCTCTATGCACCAAACCAACAGAGGTGGTCATGGTGCCAGAAAAAGACTAATCACATCACTATAAACCACGTCCAGATTCTACATTCACACCAATAGGATGTGAAGTTAAATAATAGCACAATAATCTATAAATAATGCCAGCTACAAATGCAATCTATCTATTACAATGAAAAAAGTACAATTACGTAATGAAAATGTTTACGTCTACAAACTACCCTTTAAAATAATGTGAATAACATGAAAGGCCCTCAGACAATTAAGTGGAATTTTAACAATATTCTGCTTCAATTTATCATTTACACACTGAATGTGCAACCCGAGCCACAATTATCTTGACATGTTTTTGTCTACAGTGTCGTTTTTCATCCTATGGACCAAATTTGACTCTCTGGTCCACTGGCCTTATGTTTAACACTGCTGTCAGATGATGGATTTGAAGGTGCAGTGTGTACGCTCTGCTCATATCATCTGTTGACATTAGACCCAGTTTTCCATCCTTTCCTACTTGTGTACCAGTGCTGGAGGTGTGTCTGACTCCGCCCACTGTCATCCCAGAATATGTAAAATCACTCTGGGTGGTTTGGCTCGTACCTATTTCTTTAAACAAATCACTGGCGTCTTGAAGTATCTTTGCCCAAATAGCGTCGTGAGAAGGGTTTGCATGTACAGACATGAGTCGTGGAACGAAAACAACTGAATACACCACAGAAGAAACAGGCAGGGGGCGTTTAGGAAGGGGACCCCTCAACTAGTGTTGTAGTCAAGACCACACCAACCGAGACCAAGACATTCTCGAGACTAGAGAGTATCGAGACCAAGTCAAGACCAAGACATTTGGAGGTCGACACCGAGACAAGACCAAGACTGTATATATCAAAGAAAAATTCTAACAAAACAGAACAAAATGACCTGTCTTTTTTTTTTATTTAAGTTTGCTTTTACATGTACTCCAAGAACCTGAAATTGATTTACAATGTACCAATACCAAGAGAGAATTCTCAGAAGATTCAAACATTACATCAAATATGTGCTTAGTACAAACAAGCAACAAATTATAGAAGCCAGAGAAACACATCATGCATCACTGCATAGTTCATATATATTCACTTTTAAAAAATGAATGAAATCAAAATTCACTTTGATTTACTGCTTTTAAACAATCTTTAATATTTTAGCATTACTTTTTGCTGAGTCTTTATTGTCTTAAAATATGATTTTTAACTTTTTTTTTCCTTTTACAATATATTTTATCAAACAAATTTGATGAGCGTACTCAATCAGTGTTATTGACTTTGATCTAGCTAGCACAGCCTTAGCTTTCTAGCTCACTGCTGAGCCAAACGATCAACTTTGTGCAGCTGAAGCACCAATGTGGAGGATGCTAGAGACCAGAAATATGACCCACTGGTCCCAACCGAAGTTCAGCCCATTTACTGGTGCAGTAAAGTAACACCAGTGGCCTCGACTAACACCTGACAGGCTCATTGTTATTCGCTTGCATGTTGTTTTGCAGATATGGTTTTGGAAACCAAACTTAATGACTGATGAGTTTGCCCACATTTGTAATGGCTAGTTTCCCCGGGGGGCGCAGAATCTCCAGTCGTGTCATAAATATAGCGTGACTGGGAAGACACCAGCCTGCATTTTACTTTTCTCACTGGTCTCGACCGGTCTTGATCAAAAATCCCGAGTCCAGCCTGTCCGAGACCGAGACAAGACCGAGTAAAAATGCCTTCGATTCCAAGACGAGATCGAGACTCTTAAAAAGTGGTCTTAAGACTGGTCTCTCGAGATCAAGACCAATCTCGAGTACTAAAGCACTACCCTCAACGTGCCATTCCTGAAAGTTTCAGACCATGAACTTATGGGGGACACTTATGCGCACAGTTGAAGACTGCAGACAAACACCTGTGGTTGATCTGTGGGTTTAATCGGGTCATAGTTGAACGCCTGTGGTTGATCTGTGGGTGGGAGATTCACACTCTCCTCTCGTTAACCTACACTGTCACAGACACAACCATAGTCAGTAGTAGTTAGGTACCAACTGACCCAGAGGTGAATCTGGAACCAAAACAACACATTAGAATAGTGGTAGAACAGAGCAGGAAAGACAAACACATGTGCGTTCAGGTTTCACATTCACACCAACGTGATCTCCAATAGGTCAGAGCAGTACAATAATGAGAGAATAACCCATAAGTAATGAGAGCAACAAATGTTCATCCGTGTTGAAGTGTAAAAAAACCCAAAAAATACAGTTATAAAGATGTTTACATTTCCAAACTATCCTACTTTATTAAGCTTTTCTGTTCAGTATTTTCATCAGTATTCTTAAAACTTTGTGTTTATTATAGTTTTTATTATTTATTTTACCATGTGCTCTTCAGTTTTTATCATTTTTTTTCTTTTATTGTTTTTCTTAAGACATCTGTAAGCGTCTTTGGGTTTTTGAAAAGCGCTATACAAATCCAATGTATTCTTCTTCTTCTTCTTCTTATTATTATTATTATTATTATTGAAAAGCGTTATACAAATCCAATGTATTATTATCATTATTATTATGTTATAGGTTGAATATTAGTAAAACTGCCTTTAATGTTTCAATGAAATTTCATTTTTTTCAAGTTATCCACATCTTTTTTAAGGACCATTTGTATATATATGTACTCGTAACGTAACAGAATTTTCCCCATTAAACATAGGATATCATTTGCAGTTGTCATTATTTAGAGATTATTGTATTACTACTATTTCCCTTTGTTTGGTGTTGGTCCGCATGTTTGACCCCTGATGCCGAGTATGTGTGACCTCTCCTTGTGTGAGTCGTAACGTGTCCCTGTCCCATGTCAGCGTTACCGTCAAGCGCTAGTTATTACAGCAACAGGTAACGGAACCCATCCACACTAACATACGGTGCTGTTGCCAACGGTAACCCATACCATGACTACCTACACATGCCTCCCTCACCTCTATCCCTCATGCCCTGAGTGTGAGACCTGTCAGCAATGGGGGTGGGGGTTGAGGGGGGATGAGCTACAAGGTGACGCATGCAGCGCCAGACCGATGTGCCGCCACTATTTGCTTGCTCATGTCCCACCTGCCCCATAACACACCGCCGTTCCTCTTATATTTAGAAGCTCCAGCCCGGCGTTGAAATATTAGCCCTTCTGTCTAAACATGATAGGACCCCTAAATTTAATCTCCCAGCAGTCCCAAAAGGACACAGCGGCAAGGAGAGGGGATGGTGGAGTCAACGTCTAAGCATGGATTGTCACTTCTCAAGGAACCTGCATCATCATTATGCAAAGCCGTCCTGCACAGGGCTTTTTTTAAAACTCCAAGTATGTTTCATGGCGGGGTGGTTGCGATTGGAGGGGGTAGGGGTAATGAGGGGGGGTCGCCATGGCGCTGTGAAGGTTGATGACAAAAGCGGTTTGTGTGTGTTTGACCAACATTATGCAGGCTGTGCTTGCCGATCTGTCAACACTGAGGGTCATGCCACTGATCCAGATCTTTCTATTCGCCACCGCCATCTGAGGTGGGGGGGGGGGCCGCAAGAAGACGCCACCGCAACACGTCGCTTCGCCAGCAAGACAAACACGTACCGCCTCCTGCCGTCCATCAACACTTGTCAAGGAATTGCCAACGTTCAACACAGAAAAACCAATCAACACTGACCCTGGTAAAGTGGGGGTGGGGGGGTCAGTTTCATGTTCAGCCCAGTATGATCTCAAGTGGATCACACCAGTCAAATAAGCACAGAATAACCTAGAAATAATGACGACTACAAGTTTTTCTGTGTGTTTTAATGCAAAAAAGGACATGAATGGTCCTTTTACCAAATGTGAATCATATGAACAAATATGAGCAGCGGGAGATATCGAAGAAAGGAACTGATGGGGGGGGGGGGTAAATAAATAAACAAATTAAATTGGCCGATTATTTACATTTACAAACGATCCAATCACAACAGATTTGAATAAACTATACTGAAATTTCTAAAGAAAAACAAGTTTAATTTGAGCAATAATAAGCCTCACTCTATCATTTCTACATGTACACGATGGATCAGATCCACTGAGGACAATTTAGTGTAATATCCATCATGTAATGTTCTTTGCTCACATCAGATGAATGTTTGTAGTTGTCATTTTGTATAACTTATTCTGTTATTTATTTCACTGTATCAAGCCAATAAACTAAAGTGAGTTTGACATGGGAGCCTTTGGTGGTCTGGTCTTGAGCCGTGGGCCGCATGTTGACCCCCCTCGTGTTAAACTAATGCCCATAAGCCATATGTTCTGCAGGAAATGCGATCCACCGTCAGTTATTATTGGATGTGCTGGTACAGGCTTTGTACTCAAACACACATAAACTAGTGTTCATGAGCAACCTGCTGTCGCTGCTGCTTCGGAAAGTGCAAAAAAATACTACTCTTACTAATACTAATACTAATCTACTCTTCATATGATTACAGGCTGTTATGTTTAAGAGGGAATCTGCTCACCAGTTATTTGACTCCATCCACCATTAACTCATTAAAGCTGCAGGATTTACTGACAAAAGTGCCATCACAGTTATTGTAACTAATTTTAACCAGAAATGTCCAGTGGAATTATCATAAAAACAAGCATTTGAATTCCACTGCCATAAAACCTCCTGAATCTGATGACAAAACCACATTATGTTGAATTAATGCTAGTTAATGCACTTGTAAGTCTATAAGGCTTTTGTCGGGGTTTATGTTCACTTTTCCAAAGCCGAAAACACAACAGGACACTTAAATGATTGATCCTGACCAACTGATACACCAAAATACTGCACGTGAGTCAAACATAAACTAAACAAAATGAACAAAATAGAAAATAGCACAATAAAAAAAAAAAACAATAATCATGAAAATCAATGTGATAAATGATAAAAGTCATTGAAATTAGCAAAAATGTCCAAAATGAAGACAATAATGAAATACAATGAACAGTGACTAAAAATGAATACAATAATGAAACAAATGTAGAAAACAATCAGCAAAATGAAGAAGTTAAACAAGAAAAAGAATAATTAATTAACCATCAAAAAGCTAATATCTAGGTGATAACATAATATGCACGTTTAAAACCTCAAACGGCACTAGTTTAACATTTATATGATTAACGTTATGTCTCAGTGAACACATTTAATCTGAGGAACATCATTCATAATGATGTGTTATTTTTAATATCATTATTATTACTATTAATGTGATTTAACTCCAGTATATTTCTATAAAATTAGGGGTCAGTGTCTGTGCAGAATCATTAACTTCCAAAGACACCTCAGATATTTTATTTGCACAAACTTGGGTGTTGATGAGTAAACAATGTTTAATTTATTTTATACAACTTCACAGAAACTAAATGTATTTAAATGTGTCATTATTATGTAACACAACAATCCATAAGAGTCCAAATTTGTGTAGATTACATCTGTGTAAATGGTGACTTAATGTTTCTCATATAAGCGTTA
>JAPTHA010000011.1:13911427-13933153 GCA_029814585.1 Gymnapogon annona | reverse complement strand
TATTTTAGAACTCAGTGACACATAAGGCGAGGGGGTAAAAGGTGCACTGTCGATTATTGAGAAAATGACAGGCTATTAAGTGAACCAGCTGGATATCTCAGTTGGTAAGGCACCGGGTTGGTGCATATGTGTGTGTGTGTGTGTGTGTGTGTGTGTGTGTGTGTGTGTGTGTGTGTGTGTGTGTGTGTAAGTAAGCATCCAATGTATTATATGTTATATGATTTTATAGTGATAAAACATAATAAAATATTGTTTTGTGTTTATTTGATTCCTATTCAAGACACTTTGATAAGAGTGACTATATTGTTAATATAGGTGTCTATGGAGTATAATTTTTTAACATTTTTGGTTGGTGGTGTGTCTCATGATTTTTTTTCAATGAAAAAATGTACCTTGGCTCAAAAAAGGTTGAAAAACACTGGTCTAATCAGCATCACAGGTGTCTTCAAACTTGTACTCAGTCAGTCGGTTTAGTTACAGGGTGAGAAGTATTCAGCGTGCTGTGTAGTGACATGGTGTGAACCACACTATACACAGACCAGAGGAAGTGAAGGAGAGAGTTGTTTTAGGAGATTAGAAAGAAAATTATAGAGCAGTATGTTAAAGGTTAAGGCTATAAGATCTTCTCCAAGCACCGGGGCGTTCCTGTGACAACAGCAGTACATATTGTTCAGAAGTTTAAGAGCCACAGAACTGTAGCCAACATCCCTAGACATGGATGCAGGAGAAAAACCGATGACAAATTGAATTGGTAACAAAAGATCCCAAAACAACCTCCAAATAAATGAAAGGTGAATTCCAAGGTCCAAGTGCATCAGTGTCAGATTGCACCATTTGTCATTGTTTAAGCTGAAGTGGACTTCACGTGAGATGAGGACACCACTGTGGAAAAAAACCCCAGACTGGACTTTTCCATACTGCATTTTGACAAACCACATAGCCTCTGGGAGACCAGATGAAACTGAAGGACACATCAGCTCTATGCTCATTGACTCAAAAATGAAGCAATCAAGAAAAGAAACGCAGAGGACGCCTGGTTCTGTTCTGGGGCTGCTTTGCTGTATTTAACACAGGGTGTCTTGAATCTGTGAAGGTACAATGAAATCTAAAGACTATCAAGGTATCTAGACAGAAATGTACTGCCAGTGTCAGAAAGTGTGGTCTCAGTCACAGGCCATGGGTCTTGACAGAGGATAATGACCCAAAAAACTACTAAAAACACCCAAGAGCAACTAAGAAAAAAGCATTGGACTCTTCTGAAGTGGCCTTCTATGAGCCCTGATCTGAATCCTATTGAACATCTGTGGAAGGAGCTGTAACATGTCTGGAGATGACACCCGTCAAACCTGAGAGACCTGGAGTTTTTTTTGCCCATGAGGTCAGAACACCAGCTGAGAGGAGCACAAGTCTCACTGATACTTACCCAAGTCCTTTGATTACAGTCGTCTCAAAAGGTTGTGCAACAAAATATTAAGTTAAGGATACCATCATTTTTGTCCTGGCATATTTTATGAGTTCGTCTTTTTTTTTTTTTAAATTATCCTGTTGAACCAGAATTGAAAAGCAATGTCTGATTTTCATTTGTTAAGCTTCATCGAATTATGATCTCCTATTATTTTTTGTCACATTTAAGTTATTTCTCTGACTATTGTGGGTTTCTCTTTAATTAACAGAGGGGTACCAATAGTTTTGTCAATGTTTGTTTATAGTTAATGTAAAAAAAAAATCATACAGTAACCATAATCTTTACATGCTGTCAGTGTCAAAACGTGTACATTAATGGCATATGTATTAACAGCATTTGTGCAAAAATGTTGTTTTAACGGTGGTCTGTACATATCGGTGACATGTATACAAAAATGTAGGTATTAAGAGCGGTTATGTTAAAACAAGTACATATGAAGAATCTTTATGTATAAATGCATGTATTGACAGTATATTGGTAGACAGTGGGTGGTCCGTAGTAGCATTTAGCATTAGCCACAGGTCCAGCTCTGAACATGTGTTAGTTGAGGGTTGGGTGTGTTATGGACCCAGATTCTCTTCATACGACTGTTGATACATTTTGTTCTGAATCTGAGTCACGTAACTCAATCTGCGGGTCATGTGACCACACGTCCACGCCAACGGAATGACTGCAGCAAAACTCAAACCAACACTACAAATAAACCCATCAACCTGGACGTTTTCTAATAACTGAGCTCTGGGCTCGAACCCGATCCTTTCGTCACATCTTTCATTTCCATATACTCAGGGTCACATGCAGAAAAGTGGTGTGTTTTGTGTACGGAGTGTGTGTGAGTAGTTAGCTTGTATAGTTGAACTACATTCTTCTACTTAATTTACTTATTTTTTGGCTCGGTCAGTATTTTACCAGGTTAGTTTCATTTCATCTTAAAGTTTTTGTATCTGATCTGTGAATAAGTCATGTTTATCTGTGTCGTTTGTACTTAATGGTGATTGGTTGATTATGATTATTAGGTTGTGACTGTCTTCACAGTTTGAACCACTGGAACCATGGTTTAGTTTGATCTTTTAGGTAATTTCTCTGACTGTAACATACCAGTATTTAGATTAAATCTAGGTCACTGTGACTGCATCATAATCATCGACAGGAAAAACAAAAGTGATGCTTATACAGTGGCTTCTCACTTGGATATTGGGAAACAGTCAAGGATTGATACAGTATGTTTCTGTTAACTATCTATAAATCAGAATATATTGATTGTACATTAAAAAAGTTACTGTATATAAAATCCATACACATTAACTATATATGTAAAATGTCCTAATTATTTAAAGTATAAATGCAAATGTCATATGAATCAACAGTAATCTGTATGTATTCATAGTTTTTATGCTAAAATCTCTACGTTTTAACCTTATATATCAAAATATATGATGGTGATGAGCTTTTTCCCTTCCGGTGTAGCCACGGCAAATCCAATTCGCATATTTGATTTGGCAGGAGTTTTTACATTGGATGCCCTTCCTGACACAACCGGGCTTGGGACCCGGACAATGAGACATTGAAGCTACAATATATTAATAATAATCTATACATACTCATGCAAAAAAATCTTACTTATACACACTTATATTAACAGTATATATATATATAAACATCTGTTCCTATTAAGAGTTTATGTGCTAACATCTGTATGAATAACTTATGTATGTATGCATTTTTATCCATATTGACACTACTTATGCAAATACCCGCATTTATTGACTATATATGCAGAAATTCATACTTGATAGTGGTATATGTGCATAAATATGTACATGTTAAAATTACATATGTACCAATGTAAACCTATCTGTATAAATTGTAGATTTTGTATAAAATGTTGTGTGTCTCAGCCTGGTTTCAAAGCTGCCATTTATCATGTTGTGAGGGCTGGGGGGAACTTGAGGGGGTCAGTCATTTGGTGCATCAGGACGCTGCCTCGTGGGTCAGGATAAAAAAACAGCTAATGTTGAAGGGAAGGTGGAAGTGACCACTTAAAAAAGGCCTTTGGTGAATAAGTATCCGCACGAGTCCCTTAAAGGTCTGGAAGTGGTTCATCTATGTGGAAATAAGAGGGGGGGGTGTTTTACAGTCTTCATTAAGGTCAAGAAAGGGTTAAATATGTCATAATTGAGTGGTTTTTAAATGGAGTTAAACACACTGGACTCATCAGTAGGTTTGAAGGGTCATTTCAGAGGAGCTGAGTGGACGAGGAGGCTGTAGGCAGAGTCGGCTGACCCATGTGGACGTGGTTGTCCCGTGCTTTAATGGTTTTTCTCTATCTACTTGTTTGGCGTTTCAACAAACAAAGCCCTTCCCTCTTCTGCAGAGAACATGCAGTTCTCAAATAATGATAAACATGTGAGAATCAGAAACCACACACCGCTGGATGACTGACTTCCATATGTCATCATACATTATTCTCACGTCATATAGATTAGATTAGATTAGATATTTGAGGATAATGCATTTCCTCAGATATGCATAATGCAATAATGCATTTCCTCATTAACGCAGTTTCCCATCTTGGGATAAATAAAGTACATATATATATATATATATATATATATATATTTATCTATAAATCACTGGGTTGTGCTTTCATACCCTGGTTCTCAGTAATTGTTAGATTCATTGCTATTGTTTATGTTTGATTGCAGACTGGAGTCAATTTACAGTGAATGAAAGAGACACATTAAATATATTATATCAATCAAGTTTTCATTTGGTGTGTGTTGTCATGTACAGCTGTTTTTTTAAAGGCTCGGTGTGTTAGATTCGGACATTAATCTATATCAGAACTGTACTTTTAGTTTACGTAGCATAATTTCCGATAGTTAGATTACATATTCACGTTAATAATTTTTTTAATACAATACTTGGCTTCTAGACACGTGTGTTTTCATTCATTCATTTAAAGTAAGTGTCTGTTTTCATCAGTCGGATTTACCAAGCTGAGGCTTGTCTTTCTGGAAGTTGAATGAACCGTGACATTTTAAAGATTTAGCCCAGAAAAAGGAATAATCCAATTGTAGCATTGAAATAGAGTTTGCTAACGGTATCAGATGTCACGCATCAACCCTTTACTGTGAAATGACATCATCATTATCATGTGTTGAACTGCAAACTGTTGAAAATGACACCAGTTTACAATGACAGAGAAATTGATGTGAAGTTTACTCAAAATGTGTTTCATACGGTCACTTTGGGACAGTTTTGAGATTTGACTCCAAAAAGTTCAATCATAAATCCATTTTCACATTCTGTTACAATCACATCAACAAAGCGACTTACACTTGTCATCGTAACACAAATACCGTGACACTTCTCGGACTAAATGTTTCTAAAGTGAAATTGGAGGCAACGCTGGCGGTGACGGGGGCATTAATAAAGTGGTTTGTTTGGAAAAGAGCCTGGACATTTGCTTATCCTCAGTGCTGAGTTAAAGTACCACAGGGAGGCCTGCATTTGCATGTTGGAGACTTCCGCCACTGAGGAGAGCCAGGCGTCTGCCACGGCGGCGTTTGGGCTGGTTTTGTTGTAATAGTAACAGAATGTCAGCGTGAACGTGGGCCGAGTCATAATGTCCTGGTTCTATGGAGGACGACTCAACAGGCAAAACCATTTCCTTTCTGTGATGGGAACAAACTGTACTGAAAAGATCCTTCAGAGGGAGAGAGAAAAAAAAATGAATTTGACTTGAGCAAAACTCTCCTAAAACCTCCAAACATTTCTGTCTGAAGGAAACCATGGAAACGCATCTGGAAACACTAGTGTATCTCAGAACTGGCTTTGTATTTTAGATTAATTCATTATCAAGTAGCATAAATTAATGAATGATGCTTAACTCCAGTTTAGGGTTGAATCAGATTGATACCAACCTTTTGTTGCACTAGCGTTGGTGATATTGGAAAAAGGAAAATTACAGTTTAGCTTCATAGTTTCCACATGATTCAGGAGGATGATTAATACTCCATCAGTATTATCTTGATGTAATGTGTTCTGCCTTTTTTCAGTTATTTTGCACCAGTTATTTCACAAGTTCCACACTGATCTAAAACCAAAGTTTTTTTTCTATCCATCTGAAATCTACCCTGATGTAAATAGACATGTAATAGACACAGTTATTCCATAACCCTCACATTGCAGGTATTTGACATAATCCTCATTATTTCTAAGAGTTATTCCCATTCACTGTATGAAAACAAACATTTAATTATTATTTCCATGTAGTTGTCTAGTTGGTTTTTAATAACTTAACATTGTTGCATCACATTTTTCTGTGATGATTTCAATGGCGATGCTATGAACAGAAATTTGTAAAATAAAATAATATGTAATATATACAGTATGTAATATGGTATGTAATACAATGATATAATATACTATAATATCATTTAATATAATAGCACAAGGTGATATAATGTTATATAATATATTGCTATAATATACTATAATTTAACTTGTCTATTCTAGAATAAACAATAAATGACAATCTGAAATAGATAGATAGTATTTTATTAATCCCTCGGGAAGGTTCTTCTGGGAAATTAGTGAATACAGCAGCAGAATACAAAGAATAGAAAAACAGAATAGAACCGATATACAACAATTGAATTCTTGTACAACATAGACCGTACACATGATCGAAGTCCCAGAGATGATAATGACTGAAGGTGAAGCATCGTCTAGAGCTGAGAGACGGTAGTGTGAATGTCCTCGCTGGCCACTGTAGTGCTTCAGCCGCCAACAGCTAACAGTTCAAACGTGCAACGTTGATAACCGCAACAAACAGATCACAAACCATAGCTGCTATCCGCCGACCGCATTGCCAGTCCCTCCCTCTCCGCCATCACGCTCCATATAATGATAGAGTCCGGTGTGACTCCGTGAGCCAAAAGTGTCCATTAACAGCAGGAAGCTGTCACTTGTCCCGTTGTCCTTCCACTGCAGTCTGGTTAGCATTATCCGCTAGCTCTTCCATCCTGCCGGTAGATCCTCTGCTACCCCAGACCGATGGAAAAGCTCGACCATACTGTCTCCTTCACACCCAGTACTTCGCTATCTCGGTCCAGCACTGCAGTTGCTCCTCCGATGCCATAATCCCTCCAGAAACACAGCTCGCCCTCTAGGGAGTACACCACCAAATCCAACAGCTGATCCCAACTGTAAAAAAAACAGGACTGGCTCACGAGACTCCCGCCGTGGTGTTGAAGAGGTCCATGAGAGTAGCAAACAGACTACTACCCTCATAAAAACTTCAAAAATTACACATGTCCATGTCGTACAAGAGTCGAGGCAGAAAAACTTAAAGTAGGAAAAAAGAGTTAGAGCTTCTGTAAGAGGCTGCCCTTCTACGGCGCCATGTTGATGGAATTGATATGAAATGATATATGAAATGGTATCTACTCAATGCAAATGTCAATATAATATTTTCTTGATATTATTATGGCTATAGTGAGATATTATTCTTTAGCAACATAGTCTTTTTAAGATTGGGAAGTTACTCAAAATTGTGTTGTATTGTTTATCAGAGTGTATATCTATTATTACAACTCTGTGTTTTTATAAATGGTTGTGGTTTTATGTAAAAAATCAGTACCTGTTATTTCTGACCATATGTCAGACATTATGACTTGAATAATAACTATATACTTAGTTTTTTTAATTTGTTCCTTAGGTTATATGCCAGTTAATAATACCAATATTGGTTCATATACATTATTACTTTTGGTGCGAGGTCAAAGGTTAAATATTAAATGTTTCAGTCCACTTGGTAGAATGGTCTTAGTGTAGGAATTTAACATACTTATTATGGGATGGTTTTGGTGGATGGGTCTGAATTTAAACACAAAAATCAGACACAAATGAACATCTGCTGAACTCAGACCTAAAACCACCTGTAAAATAACTCGAGCTTTAATAACATGAATGTGAAAGTATGCGTACCACACCGACCTGGACACCAGAGAGTTAAGGTCTTATTTACGGTCACTGGTGGCGTTTCCGTTCTCTGTGAAGTGTCAGATGAAACCGCGGTGTCTTTGTTCTGTGTTCCTGTCATCCATGCCCACATGTGAGCGTGCTCGGGTGACGGCGGTGGATGTAGGTCAGTGTGTTGGGATGGAGGGGTCGTCGGTAGTTGGGGGTTGGGGGGCTATTGTTGTCTGGTGCTGACTGCCTTAAAGGTGTTGATCTGCTGCTGGCGTGGTTGACGGTGTTGGCCGAGGCCGCGACAGACACACAATACAAGAGGGAAACCATTCTCAGAACACGTGACCCAGACAGCCTGTGCATGCACTTGCATCCACCGACGGAGATTAAGGGTCAGGATGGAGTAACCAGGGCAGGTAGACCCTTTGGACAGAACCTAAAGGAAGGATCCAATAGCAGCACAACAGCACAGCATTCTAATAAAGTAATGACAGTTATAGTCATCATAACAACAGTATATAACCATGTAAGTAATAATAATGATGATGGTGATAATGATGACTCTTGTAGTGAGAAAACACATATTGGGGGTGTATTAGCTTAAATAGTTCATTTTTTTTTTACATTTTTTTTGGTCACATGATCATGTGATGAAATCACCTTAAATCAAAACTCCTCACTTTCTATAAACTTCAGACGAGTCTCCATCAAACCCTGAGTTGTTTGCCTTAAGTCTGTATGGGAATTTTTGTGTTGTTGCGTGTGACTAGAAAACCTGACTATATTATTGGATAAATCCATCTGGATGGAGTGTTTGACTGTAATTCAGTCTGTGATGCCGAATGCAGTGTTTGGTATGAATTCAAATGTCAATCAAACTCAGAATACTCCAAATAAATCAGACTTGATGCAGGTCAGAGTTCAGAAACTACAGCTGATTTCATCTAAGTTTCATGGTTTGTTTTTGAATTTTTTTAATTCAGTTTCAGTGAAACTAAAAAAAAATCGTGTTAAAAGAAGATATTGAAGCTTCATTTCCCAAATGGATCAAATCCGGCTGCAGAGCTGTTAAATGAAAAATATGTTAATAAAATCATGTGAATAAAGGTGACTGATAAAGATCACACCTCACTTCCCTTTTAGTAAATATGTAATGTTTCCCCCCCTAAATTAAATGTTATTAACATTTTTACAACTAATTATTTAACTTCATGTCTGCGGAATAAATCCCTGGAAATTGTTGGACTTGTTCTGGTTCCATATTTATCAATTCCACATTCACTGGTTCCATATTTACTATTCACTGGTTCTGTATGCATTCACTTCTTCTATATTCACTGGTTCTGTATTTGCTTGTTCCGTTTTTCATGGCTCCATATTTACTGGCTCCATATTTACTTGTGTCCTCGTCTTGTTTTAACTCCATCAGTCGGGTTCATGTGTTTTAAAGTTAGACGTTGGACGTGTTCAGCCCCTCTCGTTTCAGGGACTTTCCCTGTACAGGGGCACGTGATGGCGTCGGGTGTGAGTGGTGGGGTGGGGTGAGTGGATGGGGGTTAGAGTGGGGGCTGAGGGGGTGGTGTGGATTTCTCTTGTACGTCGTCTCCACTGACAAGTTTATTTCAACCTGAGCTCAAAACAAAGTCGCTGACAGACAAAGCAATGCAGGTTTACTTCTTCTGCTTCTTTGTCTTCTGTTACTTCTTCTGTTAAGTCTTCTGTTCTTCTTCCGTTCCTTCCTCTTCCCCCTGATGTTCTGAACAGGTCCACGTTGACCCTTAAGTACCTATCTTTTCTGGTCCTGACTTGGTTTTATGTTAATGGCGTGTGCTGTTGTTAGTGTGTGGGTTCTTGTTCTGTTCAAATGGTTCCCACAGGGTCCAGGTCGACCAGGTTTGAGGGCTTCAGACTCTACTTCCTGTTTCCGGTGGTTCTCTTTGTTTTCCATCGACACTGATCCACGTTGGCGGTAGAACCAGGCACCACGAATGTTGTGTTCTTGGGTTCCTTCTGCCTCCTACCCCTTCCTCCCGCTTCGTACAGAACACAGTGCCTTATTGAAACATTCCTTGGACGCTGGGACTCCGGGATTGTCTCCTTTTCTGGAAGTTTTCAGATGAGTTGTTTCGGCCTCTGCTCGTTTTGCTCCATTTGTCTGGTGTGTGTGTGTGTGTGTTATTTTTTTTATTTTTTTTTCCTCTGAAGTGGAGTATTACAGATGCCCGTTAAGGAGGTTTAGGTGGATAGGGTTTACTTCAGTTACTGTGGAAACGGCTGCGGGTCAAAACCCATTCAGCGTCCCGTCAGATCCAGAGGAGTACCCTGTGGAGAACCCTGTGGTTGAGTCTGATGCACGAATCTGAACACCGACAGAAGATCCCACACACTAAATCTGCACATGACAAACCGTCAGCGTTTGACAGGGTTGACTGATTCTTATCTGATGCAGTATGTGTTAGTATCATGACAAAAATCTGAATCTGTCTATGATTCGGTTCGCTCTCCTAGATGAGTGTAACTCTGGCCTGAATAAAACTGATACAGTTAAAGCTCCGCAGACCCTCATAGCTTCCAAAATTGCTTTAACTGACGCTAAAGCGATGTTGGAAAGAGACATTTTATCTTTATTATCTTCATTGTCCATCTTATTTATTCTTATTTATATTGACTGTGTGTGTTGTCATATTTACACTGCAATTACTCTTGGCTTTGGAAACTGTGCACTTTTCTATTTCCATATTTATTTGTGTTATCAGCTGACAATTCTATGACATTTCGTTACACCAGATTCATTGTGTGTGTCTGTGTAATGACAATAAAGGAAGTCTAAGTTCATTATTCTAATGGTTTTTGCTTTTGTACATTATTTTCATGTTTGGTCTTATACTCCACTCATCATATTAGACCTTTTCTGTCATTTTGTGTGGATTTTGGTTTTGTGTTGGGTTAATTATGTCTGATATCAACCTTTTACCTCCATTTTTATTGTCAGTGGTTTTTGTCTTATATCTCATAGACTGCTGTTGTGTCTTTAAGATCTTCTTCCTTCCTGTTTTTAGTCGGTTCTTCTGTGGTGATTCTGAACATATATTCTCAGATCAGAGTATTGGTTTGTCCGAGCGTATTCTGCACAAATTGACCTTCCTGTTAGTAAAGGCCATGTTATTATACAGTTTATTTTAGATTACAATTCAAAAGTGGTTAATTTTTACACGATTTTTAAAATTCTGACCCATGTACTACCCTAACACCCTTCTTCCAAGTGAGGACAAAATACACATTGGCAAATTTAACGTTTAATCTTTTACTATCACCAACAATAATAATGTATGTGAACCATTGCTGGTGTTAATCACTGACATATGAAGGGATGGGGAAAAAAGAAATAAATTTTCCAATTTTATATTGAAAATTTTTTTTTATTTTGCTTGAAAAATGTGTTTGTTTACATTGCAAGGGTTAAAATATGAGTTATTTGTATTTGGTGTTTTAGTTTATATCTAAAGTTGATGAAATCCCAAAATATGTTGAACTCCTTATACTGGTACATCCTGTATATTGGCTTCCACTTCCTCATACATAAATTACCTCGTGTTTTCTTTACTAATGGTATTGGAGGAAGTTGTCTTGTTGTAACATTTACAAAGGAGGAAGTGAACCCTGCTGTTCAAATAACTACCTGACAGGTTCTGTAGGAATCTGTACATTTAATTCCTTCACCGAAACTCAACAACTTTTTTGTTTTGTTTTTTTCTTCTTCTTTTTTTTTTTGACATCTGTCTGTCATCACATCTACAGAAAACTCTTATTCCTCAGTTGTGTACACTATGTATGGACTCACCCGTCAACATTGCACACGTTCTAACATAGCAAACCTCAAACTAAGCCTCAGAATTATACGTTCATGTCACAACAGCAGCAATTTCACGACGCAAATGTGTTTCTCAAACACACCGTTCTATACCTCCCATTGTGTCAAACCCCTCCCATTGTGTCTGACCTGCCCATTTGTCAGACCCCTCCCACATAAATCCAATATTTTCTCATTTTATTTATTGTTAAATTGCTGTGCACTGATTAATTCTAGGTCAACGCCGATAATTATATTACGAATTTCCTTTGTCATGTATTTTCTACTTAAATGTCACCTTATGTTAAAATGAGATTAAAACACAGGTTTAATATCGTCCTGAGATCCACCACTGTGGCCTCTGTAGCGGACGCAGGTTCCAATCTTAAATTAAAAGTAGTTACATCATGCTGTCTTCAATCAAAACAATGATTTAATTATATACTGTACATAGATATGTCGATATGGATGTTGGTTAAATTCCTTCCATTAACATAAATAACTGTCTGACAGATCTTTTTTTTGGTTTTGTATTGTTTATTTCTATTATTGTGAACTTGTCATGCTCGTTTTAACAGCTTGTGCAAACTGAGAATAACCACCCAACACTTTGCATCTCCAGTTTCCTCCACTTTGCCTTTTTCTCAGTGGCTGCAACCCCACTGCTGGGCTCTAGCGTTGGCATTTGGACCGGGCTAATGATATTTGTGTCTTATTAATGGCTGCTGATGAGCTGAAATGGTAGACTCTCCAGAAGCTTTATTTACTTGCCTTTAATACTGAGCCGTCAGCTTGACTTATGACACTGCCATATGGGCACCGGTTACAGGACAAGTCTGTTACGCACTGACATCACATTCCTCCCCTCCCACGCGTTTAACACAATCTAAAGCATCTGATTGGTCTATTGAATGCTATGCAATTTGGATATTTGAAGCTATATTTGTAAGACTCTCAGACAGATGTAATCACAAGGCAGGTCGAGACATGTGACCTTCTGGATCAATGGTGGTTAAGACCTAAACCCTCTGAGGTTATCAGTGGAACATGGGTATTTACAGGATATGGCATGTCACCGGTCGCTCAAAACAAACCAAATCACATTTGATTTATTTTGGAGCCAAATCATTACAGAAGTTTTCTAATGTTACTTTACATATGGAGCTGGAATAAACCAGACTCTGAAGTTAATTTACAGAAATCAACCGAGTCTTCCAGGAGTAAACACTTGGTGGCAGTCCTTTTAAATGTTAGCCACTTGGAGACTCCCCCGGTATGGACGTCTGCTTTGATCAGTTGGGATTAAAGAGAGAGGGCAAAGCGAGAGAGAGAAAGAAAGAAAGAAAGAAAGAAAGAAAGAAAGATTGAGGGCAGGGGGGGTAGAGACATGGATATCCAGTACACGGCTGAAGTACACATCGTTTATTAGTGATAACAGATAAGATTGGAATCTGGTGAACTGCTGGTGTTGAAGTTGAGAGATATATAGTATATAGGAGATGCATGGATGTAAAGCAGGACAGAGGGTCAATAATGAGGCAGGAAGACACAAATTTTTGCAGGGTTTAAGAGGAAAGGGCAGTTTTACCAAAATACCTTAGCAAAGACAGACTTAACAGGCAGAAACCCTCAGAAATAGTAAAGAAGAGATTTTATTAAACCCTAGAGTGGATAAAAACTCCATAAAACCATTTGTATTTGCATTTGTATTTGTATATACTACACTGTTTCTATGACGTTTTTTTAGGACATTCTATACATTTAATTTCATTCCTTTTTGGTTTAATTGGTCTTTGGTGATTTTGCGAATGCCCCAAAGAAATGCCATTGTAACTCTACAAGAAGAATGACAGCAGTCACTGTAAGAATGTGAATGAACGCCTGTGGTGGCACGAAAACAAAAACAGACAAATATGAATTGATGTTGTTTCCAATCAAGACTAAGAATGATTTAATATTAAAAAAGGCCAAACTCACTTTCCTGGGTATCAGGAGAACATATGGGAAATGTGCTTAATTGAATTTGTCATAAGTTATGTTAGTTAATTGGTCTGATCCACTTTAGATAGTATTGTCTGATCGACTCCCCTGTATTCAATATTCTGCTGGATCGAAGCAAATACTCGTAACTAAAGCCACTTTAGGAGGTTCTTGGGGCCATGGGGATCTTCTCATTACTCCCTCAGACCACAGTTCTAATAAAAAACTTTACGTCCTGCTCCTCATGTGCCGTTGTGTCTCATTTTTCATAGCTGTCGTAATTTCCTGGAATTGGTACCAAGGAAACCAGACCTCCGTCGCACACTTAGTGTTGGCTGTTGGGTTCCGGAGAAGTTTGACACCTGCACTTTTGGTTGAAATGAGTCAGATATGAAACATGGCTTGTATGGATTTATTTACCAAGAACTTAAAGCATTGCTTTGATGCCTGTTGTGTAGTTCAGGCATTGCAGACGCTCCAGAATACAACTGTAACGTTATTTATAACTCAGCAGGGTTCACATCTGAGGTCTCAGGTAAAAATGCAACCCGTGATGCTTTGATGTATGTGTGTGTGTGTGTGTGTGTGTGTGTGGTTGTTTCACTGTCATAAAGGGTGTGTTTACTGTCGGGCTGAAATGCGAACAGGTGAAACTCTTAGCGCTCTTGTGTTTGCTGACTCGCTCTGCTTTCTTATTACCGTATCCTGGTTGGCGAGGACTTGATGGCTGTTGCGGCTGCCGTTGCCCACGGTCACATGAAAGTGGCTGATCGTTGTGTGTTTTGTCTTCTGTGCCTGATGTATACGAATTTCAGACAATGTTTGTGTGAGGAAGGAAATAGCTGAGGACACCGCGAAATCACGAGTAGGTTGTGTGTAAGAAGAGTCCATTCCCCCGACCCGCCATCCCAACCCCGACGGGGTCGCATGTCAAAGCCGTCATATCCTACTGTCTCTATTCCACAGCCATCGGCGCAGGGATAGTCTTACACTGAATGTGTTCTTCATCCAAGATTAGGTTTGGAGCAAGGGGGGTGGCGGGGGTGTTGTGCTTCATGTAAAGAGGCCTGTTAGATTCAACAACATGAACCAGTGGAGGGAAGAAGGGAGTTAATGCCTCTATGTTCAACCAAATCACCATGCCTATGCATTAAATTAGCCCTTTGGTATCCAGGTGAGCATATTATGCAAACATTACACTTCATATTATTAACGGTCACATTATTTTTCACAATTTATTTTAGGTCAGAATTTAAATTTTGTTCATTTTTGCACAATAAAAAAAATCTTGTCACGTTAAATTACTTGAGTAACACTCTTCTACCAAGTAAGTACACAATACACACTAACACATTTTAGTATTTAACATTGGTCTTAGTTTTATGTGTTTAATCATTGCCATATGCTAGGCAGCAACTAATCCATGTATTCGTATATTTGAGAAATTTAGATTGCGGATCTGCCTCACAGCTGATCAGATGAGAAGTCAGCTAAAAAAGACGCAGATCAGGAAGGAAACAGGTTCAGCATCAGCCCCACACTGCTCAGGGACTGCACACCAACTTTGTCAGGTGGTCCTGCATATCTTTAACTTGAGCCTGAGTCTGTAGAGGGTTCCTGAACTTTGGAAGACTTCCTTTGTGGTCCCAATGCCAAAGATTGCACATCCAGGGAGCCCCAACACTACAGACCTGTAGCCCTGACTTCCCACCTGATAAAGACCATGAAGAGGCTCATCCTGCACCATCTTTGCCAGCTGGTGAGCCCAGCGCTGGACCCCCTGCAGTTCGCCTACCGTCCCGGCATCAGTGTGGATGACGCCGTCGTCTATCTGCAGCACCGACCCTCAAAGTGGGGAGCACTTTGAGGGTCATGTTCTTTGGCTTCTTTCAACACCATACAGCCTGCACTGCTTAGAGGGAAGCTGGAGGAAGCCAGGGTGGACCAGCAGCTGACTGCGTGGAGCATCAACAACCTCACTAACAGACCGCAATATGTGAGACTTCCTGACTGTGTGTTTGAGGTGGTGGTCTGCAGCACCTCAAACCTCTCATCTTTTCTGTTGAGTGTGTACAGACTACAGGTATAACTAAGACCACTGCCTTGTACAGAAGTTCTCAGATGACGCGGTCATCATTGGATGTGTATCAGATGAGAACGATCTGGAATACAGTCAGGTCATCAATTACTTTGATTTAGATTAGATTAGATACCTTTATTAGTCCCACACGGGGAAATTACAGGTTACAGCAGCACATATAAGACAAGACACACACAGAGATACTGTAAAAAATAATGAAAAATAAGAGCGATTCCTAATAATGTAGAAATGTAAATAGAAATTAAGAACAGATTGAGTGCAACAGTAAAGATCAATAAAGATAAATCGTCAGTTATATCTTAATATACAGTTCTATAGTTATACCGTTGTTATATAGTAATATACAGAAACATTGTAAGTTGTATAGTAATATACAGTTGTATAATTATAGTAATTAATAATTAATGGTAACAATTATAGTAATTAATAATTAATGGTAACAATTATAGTAATTAATAATTAATGGTTATAATAATAAATAATAATAATAATAAATAATTAATGGTACTGGTGTTGGTTAACAGTACTGGCACCAGCAGGTCCATGAACGAAAAATAATAATAATAACAATATTCATTGATAATTAAGTAACGATAGTAATTATAAAGTACTCGTAGTCATAGTCGGTCAACTGTTATTACTGTTAACACCTTACAGCTGCAGTCCTCGTTCTTTGTCGGCTGGTGTGAGACCAGCGCTCTCTAAATCAACGCCAGCAAGACCAAGGAGAACAAACTGGACTGGAGCACTAACGACGTTCTGTACAAGAAGGGCCAGAGTCGACGCCACCTCCTGAGGAGACGGAGGTCCTTCGGAATGTGCAGGACCCTGTTAAAGACCTTCTAGGACTCTGTCGTAGTGTCCACGCTCTTCTATGCAGTGGTCTGCTGGGGAGTGGATGCACAGACAGGGACAGGAAGAGGATTGACAACCTAGCTGGGTACTGGGATGTCCTCTGTCCACTGCCCAAAAGACAACATTTCCACAAATTTTGGTTGTTTTGATTATTTATTTTTGATATCTACAATGTCTTTTTTCCCATGATATAATTCACATTTTAAATATTCTTAGGAAACGACAACATTATAAAACTTTATCGCAATAATTTCTGGGACAATTTATCACTCAGCAAAATTTGTGATCGTGACAGGCCTAGCAATGAGCAGCTCCTTCAATCAGAGACTGAAACACCCTCGCTCCAAGAAGGAGTGCTTCCGCAGATCATTCACCCCAACAACAGTTCGACTGTCCAACGCACCATAGATCTTGTCATTTTAACTTATCTTGTCACTTTGCACACACATCTTTGCACTTTAGGATGCATGGTGTATTTGTATGTGTACGTGTGTGTGTGTGGATGCATGTATATACGATGTGTGCACGTATGTATACACGTGTGTATGTATGTAGGAACGTACGTGTATAGATGTACATGTATATATGCTCTTATTCGTGCCTGCTTATGTATTTGTATACTTTGTATGTAGTACAAATGCAAACTGTGTATGTGGTACAAATGCATACTCTGTATCCCGTACAAGGAATTATACTGATGTATATCTTTCTGCACTAATTTCTGCTCTTGTGTTTTTGGCTGCTTTGATGCAAAAATTTCCTCGTGGTGGGATCAATAAAGTTCTATCTAATCTAATCTGTCTCAGCTGTAATCGTTTTACTTTACAGTTTCTGATTGTCAGTCATGCAGAAAACTTCCATCTCCTTTGGTTCCTCTTTATTTCACACATTAATGAACATCTCTTCAAACATAAGCCTCTGACTCTGGACCTGTGCACATGTGGAGGCTTTCGTACCTGACAAGAATAAAGTTGATTTCTTAAAGGACTACCATACTTTATGAACAAGTGCGCAAATTAATTACATATACAAGCACAAATAAGGTAAGATGATTTGCATCCTAAATTTCATACACACAAGCTATTGGGTGCTTTATATATTGCGCTGAAAAAGGAGACAAAGCAACTTTTCAAAATAAAAATCAGAAAACCATTGTGACTCGTTTACAACCAGCCAAAAAATAAAACCCACAACCCACATGGATAAATGACAGTGTAAACATAGGAAGTGGTTGATTTATGAGTAAGATGTATAAAATGTACACGATCCTACATTAAATGGAGAAAACACAGGTGTAAGAGTGGTTTCTCTGATGTTTGATGTATATAGATGCATATTTCAGTTTCAAAGTCAGTTTTGTCATCGTTGCTCTTAAAATATTCCCATGGCTCCAACACCAGAGGGTGTGTACGTGTCCTGGGTGGTGTTGGACGTGTGTTTGGAATGGTCCATTGGCTTGTTGTTGCTGAAGGTCAGGGTCGCCGTAAACACATCAGACTCTTCTTCCCCTGCCACCTACTTATCAGCTCTCTGTAACCATCTCCAGACAGAAGCGTCCTAATCGCACACATATACTCTACGTATTCAAAACTCTTCCCAGTGTCTGTGTCGTCTTTAAAGCCGGCGTCTGACAGTCCCAGTGCTTTGGTTTTCATCATCTTTTGATCCAAACCTGTCAGCTGTCAGCTGCTCTGAGTCTGGGCCCAGTAAATGATCCTAAATCTTCCTTCCTGCTTGTGTTTTCCTGCTGTGTTTGTGTATTTAACTTCGCCGCTCAGCGAGGGAGACCTCTGCCATTGTTGAGTGCTCATTTCCTGTCAGCTCTGGTTAAAAATAACTCAGTGCTTTCCAATTTTGTCATCTATTGGGACTGCTTTTCTGGGCTGTTTTGCTTCGGTGTGCTCCCCCTGGAACACTTGGGGTCGCCAGTGGCTGCTTCCTGTCACATGGCTCATCACCAAAACATACTCAAACATAGTAAAATCAAAGCCCATCTGGTGAGGAAAGGGTGCTGTCAGACATGAGGATGGCTCAGCAGGTGGGCCAGCTTAAACACTGTCAGTAAATGACAGTGTTTCATGTCTGAGCTTCAGAAGATATGTCACATGTGCACATGCGGAGAACAGAACTGGGACACTAATATAGAAACCAACAACAAAAAAAATCCTTCACGTCCCTGACGTCCCTGCAACACAGAAAACAACTTAAACAACCACTGGTGGAATGATCCAGAATATGTAAACTACAAGTGAACTATTTGAGTTTTGCCTGTTTAAATAACTCGACAGTCAAATTGATGTGTATGGTATGCAAACAGCAGCCTATGTAAACTGCTCTGGAGAGCTAAGCAAATTCATTATATAACCTGCTGTCAGGGATCAGACGGTTCGGGACAGGATGCTGCAGAGATACTGTAGTGTCGCTGTGATAGAGCAACATCGTGTGGATCTGTTACAGTGCTGTCTTTATGTAACGGCTCAGTGTTTACACGGCCCGAACACAAGACATATGGACACTAATGAGAGTTCAATAGCCTGCGCTGGATCTGTTAACACCAAAACAAATGGTGGCCCTGTCATCTAACCTCCTAGAGCTACTGTTTCATGTACGCTTTCCGTCCCGTGTTCAGTTCGGTCGGAGAACTCCCACAGTTCATTCGACACAGACGTCCTCCCCAGCGTCCACTCGTCCAAACTTAGCCCGGGCCTGGGTCCAGTCAGATGTCTTCTTCTGCTCCCCCTGCAGAGGCCAAATGGCAAGACTATAACGTGTCAAGTCTTGTTTCAGTAAACAGATCTTACATCAAAAACTGGAGGAAAATGCCATCTTCTCAAATGTACAATACTGGCGAAGGATTAGCGCTGACATGCTTTTTATTTTGCAGTCAATGTTGTCCCAAAATAGTTACAGACTTTCTTATAAGTGTTTCAGCCTTAAGAACAGTAGGTGTTACAAAAAGAAAAAAAACAAAAAAATGAGCTGCAATTCCAAGTTGTCAATCAGTATGACAGCAACAAAACGTGATGTCTCAATGTTGAGAAAGAAAGAAACATCAAATATATTAGTTTGATTAAAATAGTAAAAGAGGATCAACTTCATTAATATGTAAGTGGTCAGGGCACAGATGGGTGACCTTAGCTCCAATGACACAACTAAGATGATCATGATGGTAGTTTTTTATGACATTTTGTTACCAGATTCATTGTATGTGTCTGTGTAATGACAAATAAAGGAAGTCTAAGTGTTTCAATTAATAAGAAAGCTAAATGCATGTAACAAAGGTTAATAAAGATGAAGTGAGGAGGGCACTGAAGAGGATGAAGAATGGGAAGGCACTCGGTCCTGATGGTATACCTGTGGAGGTGTGGAAGTGTCAAGGAGAGGTAGCAGTAGAGTTTTTGACTGGGTTTTTTCAACAGGATCTTAGATAGTGAGAAGATGCCTGAGGAATGGAGAAGTTTGCTGGTGCCCATTTTTAAGAACAAGGGAGATGTGCAGAGTTGTGGTAACTACAGAGGAGTAAAGCTGATGAGCCATACAATGAAGTTATGGGAAAGAGTAGTCGAAGCTAGACTAAGTACAGAAGTTAGCATCTGTGAACAGCAGTGTGGTTTCATGCCAAGAAAGAGTACTACTGATGCAGTATTTGCTTTGAGGATGTTGATAGAGAAGTACAAAGAAGGTCACAGGGAGCTGCATTGTGTTTTTGTAGATCTGGAGAAAGCTTATGACAGGGTGCCCAGACAGGAATTGTGGTATTGTATGAGGAAGTCTGGAGTGAGAGAGAAGTATGTTAGAGCGGAGCAGGACATGTATGAGGATTGTAAGACAGTGGTCAGGTGGGCTGTAGATGTGACAGAGTTCAAGGTAGAGGTGGGACTGCACCAGGGATCAGCTCTGAGCCCCTTCTTGTTTGCTATGGTGATGAACAGACTGACAGACAAGGTTAGACAGGAATCTCTGTGGACTATGATGTTTGCAGATTACACTGTGATCTGCAGTGAGAGTACGGGAACAGGTAGAAGAGAAGCTTGCTTGAGAAGCTCCTTTTCTGAGGGAAGTAATTGAAAGCATTCTGTTAGTGTTTCTGGAAATTGGCTGAAAGTCTGGTTTAGACCAGCTCTATACATATAGTGTCATGACATGACTTATGTTATGGTTTGAAGTTATATAAATAAATTTTCATTTGATTAGATTTTGTTTCCTAGGCTGTCTTGATGCGTATTAAGCTAAGGGGATGCTAACTGTACCTTCATCTGTATCATAGATATACACAGGTTTTCACTTGCTAGCTTTTTATTTCATGCATTCAGCTACATTATGTGCATAATATCAAAGACATGTACTAAGTAATTTAGTTTGTTAGTGTAGTATAGTTGGGTCTAATTTTGAAAGACCGTAGCTAAAATAAAGAATGTTTTATTTCTGGGTTAGGGTTAGGGTTGGTCAAAAACAGTCATTACTGTGATTATTTCCTGTTATGATTGTTAACAATAATTAGTATATTATTGTTCTTTCTATTTTAGTTATGTTTTTGTCATGCATCACTACAAAACTATAAAGCTATTATAACACTGGTATTCAATAGATTTTCTTGAGATTGAGTGTATTAAATTTGACACAATTTGACACAAGATAAATTGAAAACAAAAAACATTGAAAAATTGAAAACAAATGACTAAAGTGTGCAGTTTGTCACACTATAGATCTGCTGTGTATTTATTGGTTTGTGTCCTTTTATCCAGTAGATTTCTTAATTTTCCAGTGGATAAAGCCTGAAAAGTGAATATATTGTAGCGTGCAGATAGTGTTTTGAACTAAAATGCATTTATTCGCAGTTTTTCACATTTCAACCATAGACTGTGTCTGTGAAACTATGGAAAAGCAACTTTTGGACTGGATTTACGTTTATTAGCGACTCGAACTACTTTCATTTTAGTAATTTTTTTGCTTGTAGCCCAGTGTAATGTGTGTTCAACATCCAGAATGTTATGTAACATATTTTACAAAGAAAGGAAATTTTTGTCAGAATGATGTGTTTTTCGGAGATTTGTGCAGTGTTTGGTGGTGGCCTGTTTTTGCTTGGTTATTTGGGTGACCTGAGTCTGTTCCAGCTTCTGTGTCTCTTTGTGTTCAGTCTGAAAAACAGAGCGTCATTATTCCTCAGGCCCAGAGTTTACATGACGGACTGGTCAGAAAATCCCAGCTCAACACCGTCACTCTGCTCATTTGTGCGCAGAGTTTATGGAGTTGTATACTTCTGCTTATGGATGACCTGTACATTTTTCAGTGGAACCCTTGTAAAGCACCTCCGAGGTGGTTTGTGTTGAATGAGTCTCGGTTTAGGCTCCGTCGAGACTGTCTGGGTCGAGTCCAGCTTCGACTGACCACTGCCCGGGAGGCTGGAAGTAATGGGCCCGGTGGATAAAGACAAGAAAGATGGGGTGGGGGGGATTAATGATCAGCTCATCACCAAGCTCTGCAAAATCCTGATAA
>JAPTHA010000011.1:13722290-13735784 GCA_029814585.1 Gymnapogon annona | reverse complement strand
CTACAGATGAAGGATCCTGAGGATGAACATCTATTGAACCTGTGGATGTCCAGGATGGAAGGGCATCAGATTTAATTAGCAGGAATTCCTTTTCAGATGAAGCCACTGTCCCAATCATCATCAGTCAAATAAAGACAAAGAATTGACATTTTGTTGTTCTTTATTCATTAACTGTACAAATATAATAGTTAGGATATATAATATTGTTCAACTATTAACACCTATCACATGTGTCAGTGCTGTTCCACTGGTTGAGTGTCTAGATCGCTGTATCTAATCTGTCCATACAACATGTCTTTTGTATCTTTTTTTGGGAAATGCCTCCTAGGCAGCTCTTTAAGTGATAGTTGGTGATAAATATACATCAAATATGTCAAATCCACAGTTGTACTTGATGATTGAACCTGCGGTCTGCCTTTGACCTGCTGTGCTGTGGAAGTTGATGGATACTTATCTTTTTGTTTATTTGTTGTCTTAAAAAGGCTGAGAACGAACAAGAGATTTATACAATCATTTATTCTCACCACATGTCACAGTCATTAAAATCTACGTTCTATAAAATAATTAAGTGTGAATGGCTACACATAAAAGGAATGATGTTTTGACCTCTGTCATCCTGTGGATCCATCTGGGACAGCAGACTGTCTCCTCATCTTCATCACCTTCAACCTCCTGTGATATGGAAGAACAGTCAGCTTCAGTATATATTCAGCTGTCATACAGATCTGAGTATTGAGTAGATACTTGTACAACAGAAGGGCTTTCTGTGCCATCTGCTCTCTTTCTGTTGACTAACTGGATCGGAAATATACAGTACATCTACCATGCAGGATATGAGGTGAGAGGGTAAATATGTTAAAACTGCATATATTGGTAGTTAAATACTCACTGATTATTTACTGTTGTATATTAAACAGTGTCAAAAAGGAATAAGTGATGTAAAGTCAACTCCTTGAATAATGTTTTTATTCAGTTCAATTACGTTGTAACCTGGATCCTAGTTTTTATGACCTCACATATTAAATCAAAGAACGAGTGTTGATCAACTTACGCATTGACTGTGGCTTCAGCTTTCTCCCATGATGCTTCTCTCTCCTCAGTAATACCGTAGTGTCTCAGTAGTACCAGTGGTAGTAGTAGTTGTAGTATCAGTTGTACCAGTAGTGTTGTCTTTCTGACGGAAAATCGCTTTGTATTCCAGGTATGTTTGAATTAGAACCTCTTGCACCAGTGGAATAAAATGAATGGCTGCTTGTTGGTGATGGTTGACATGGTGAATTCATGTAGTGGGACTCAACTGATGAGGGCTTGTTATGTGGCTTGTCTGCACACCTCCCTCTGGGTGAACGTACTCAGAGTTGACTGAACTCATTCTAAGCAGGCTTTCTGGAACCGGATACTCAGAGTTACTAAACCTAGAGTAAGTAAACCCACAAACTCAAGAGTATGTCGAACCTCCTTTCTGGAACAGACGCCTGGTTAACTCCTTAAAGCAGTTTAAAAAGACACTTTCGTTACTGTGTTTCAATAAAAACACAGTAACAAAAATAAAAGAAAGTCACTACAACACTGAAAACAAGCAACAAAAATAAAATAAACAAGGAAAAAGAGTGGAAAAGCGAGTGAATCTCATCCACAGCGCTGTTTTACCCCCATTATACAGGAGGTGTGTGTGTGCGGGGGAGGGGGGTGAACTGAGCATTCTCAGATGTCAGATGACAGAACAAGGTCTATTCTATCAGCACGGCTGGGAATGTATTTGTTGAGTAAAAAGCTGAATTTATATGAATATTTAAAATATTTCATACATTCAGAACGCTCATCACAGATACGTCAAGTGTAAGGGTTAACTTACTAAGGCAGGGGTAGGCAACCCAAAATGTTAAAGAGCCATTTTGGACCAAAAAACTAAAAAAAAAACTAAATCTCTCCGGAGCCGCAAAAAAATGTTAATCCTTATATAAGCCTTTTGTGAAGGTAGCACAGGCTATAAGTGTAAATAAACTATATTATCATACTATCAAAATGACTAAGTGTGCTACACATAATGAGCATTCATGATTAAATGTTTATTTTCCTTGCAGCGGGAAATTCCAAAATTTCTAATTCACAGTCAGGGAATCGAACGCCGATCAATCATGTGAAAGGTAGGGATGCTGACCACTACACTAACAAGGAGATTGCTAGTTTTTCTATGCTATTTGATGTTTAGTGCTTTAAGGTTATGTCCAAGTTCCATTCCTACGTCAGTGACGTAACCCAAATTTCGATGTAATTCCGCGAAGCCGGGACCAGTCTGCGGACTGGACGCATCCGCGACCGATCCCGGGCCCGTGTCCGGTCCTGGTCGCGTATGTGTCCGGTCTGCGGACCGGCCGAATGCGACCGGGACCGGCGGCGGACCCAGGATCGGTCGTGGATAGGTCCAATCCTTGGACCGGTCCTGTGTTGCGGTGAGACAGGTGAGTTTCTGGAGCTGAATTCATGTCCGTGATTTGTTGATTGATGATGTTTCTATTTGCGGAGACGCATGTCTTTCAGTACATTCATTCTCTATTACCTCGGTTTTGTTTTTGAAGTCTGAAAATAGCTGCTCTGATATTTTCGTGAAACCGTCTTTGTTACTGTTGGCATATTTGTGTTTATCATTTCTGCTCATTTTGACTTTATTTCTGCATCGGGCTGCAACAAATCTCAGCAGTAGTGGAGTGTGGAGATGCACTCCACTCCGCAAGTCCTGCAATCGCACTTGTTCTGTCCCTTCACTGCGCGATTGGCTGCAGATGTAGGATGCCTTTCTGGAAATGTCTTTATCAATGTCTCTTTTTGTTATTTGACAAGTTCTTCCTTGAATCCTCAGTTCTCATCATCTATCTTTGACTTTCTCCCTTTGAGATCCATGGTGCATGACACACCGTCTGGTTTGTTTACAACAGCCACAAGCACTGCGCGGCGCTTGACACATGCGTCGCAGATTATGACGCAACTCTTCGTTGACGGGAATGTTGAAATGTTATATTTATTCTAAACATTTTTACAGCATTTGAAAATGTTAATAATATTTTGTCATCTTTTTCCTCCTACAGAAACCATATTAAAACAAAAAATATATCCCCCCACCATATTTTTCCATTTTCATGTATTTTTGAAAATGCTCCAGGGAGCCACAAGGAGGGGGCCAAAGAGCCGCATGCGGCTCTGGAGCTGCGGGTTGCCGACCACCGAACTAAGGGTTAACTCTCTAGGACCAGGGTCTGCAACTCTGGTCCTAGAGAGCTGGTGTCCTGCATGTTTTAGGTGTTTCCCTCTTCCATCACAACTGGTCCAAGTAATGATCAGCTCATCACTAAGCTCTGCAGAAGCCTGATAACGATGTAATGGCGTCCAGGTGTGATGGGAGAGGGAAATAGCTAAAACATGCAGCACACCAGTCCTTGAGGACTGGAACTGCTCACCCCTGGGCACCTTGGCATCAACGATCATCAATGTGCAGTGACGTTAAGCACACAGACCCAAATGATAGTAGGTGTGACAGTGTTTGTACAATGGATGTTTTTTTTTGTTTTTTGTTTTTGTTTTTATTTACTCAAGGGTGGCTGTGGCTCAGTTGGTAGAGCGAGTCGCCCCATGGCAGAAGCGTTGGCAGTTCGAATACTGTCCAACTGTCCATGTGTCGTTAAGCAAAGCACTGAACCCTAAATTGCTCCCAGTAGAGCTTGGCAGCGCCTTACAAGGCAGCAGCCACACACTGGTGTGTGAATGGGTGAATGTGAGGCCAATGTTAAGCACTCTAGGAACTCTAAATGTGTGGAAAATGCTATATAAGTGCAACCCATTTACCATATTCACCATTTTTTATTTAAAGGTGAGTGAGAACAAGTTGAAGAATAATCCTGACTCTTCATTGTGTACCTGAGTGTTTGTGCACAGCACACCAGTAATAGCTGACCCAGTTCCATTTATTCCATCATTTCCACTGTCATGCTGGAAGCAAACAAAGACATCCAAGCTCCTGCAGAAACACTTAGGAGTCGTCCACTAAGTTCTGTATATTATTTCCTGGGTCTGAGTATAGGCTCACATCGGCATCTGCCTCTGGCGCTCGGCAGTTAAGGACAAAATGTAGTTTTTGTCCTCAAGTCTCCCCAAGGGCATAAAATTGGTCATCGTCGCTAAATGGGGTCCCTTTTTCAGCCCCAAAACTGAGCTTGGCTTAAAGCGCCAAACTTTTTTCCTAATCAGTGTGAAAAGTGATGCAAGGACCTGAAAACTGATTTTTACACAAAACGAGGAAGAAAAACTTGAGTGCAAATATCAGACTCCTGGAGTTATCTGACCTATCCTGGCATAGCTACAAGAAGTAGAGTTTAACCACCATCACACCAAACAATGACACACAACAAATTTGGGATTTAATTTTTTGTTTTAAACATTTTAAAAACTGTATTCTACTACCTCAAGAAGGTATTTTTTATTCATATTAATATTCATCTTAATAGTGTGTTGAATCCCATGGTGTGCAATCCATACAATGGATTTGTCTTGCATAATGTTGACTTTGTGGACATTTAATTTTTATTGATGATTTAATATTCAATTATAAATTAAAAATTTTGATATATATACCCATATGCTGAGGAACCACTGTGAATGGACTTAAAAATAACTAAACTACTAACATTTACAATGTAAAATGTTCACAGAGGAGGAAAATGTGGGAGGTGTATCTGTTTAATGGTGTATGTTGTATGTTAAATTCCTCAGAGGGATTTCTGTTGGTTATCAGAATCAGAATACTTTATTAATCCTGAGGGAAATTGTTTGTTTACAGGTGCTCCATGTCAGTATAAAGATAAAAATAAGAAATGAAGGAAAGGGAAAAAAAACAACAACAATACATGCAAAAACAATATAATACCCTATATAACACTATATAGAATGCAAGAATTATCAATGTTTGAAATATATATACCTATATGTATATACATCTACGTACCAACATATGCACATAAATACATAATATGCATATATACATATACTTACATACTTGCAAATGTACACATGTACACATATACACGTGTGCTTATAAAAATAAAGAATATATAAGAGTTTTTGTGTAATCAGGAATATATACATGATGTACAGGTTTTGGCAAGTTTCATTAATTTTATTGTTGTTATTTATTATTGTTGTTTTGTTGTATTGTTTATTGTTCTTGTTATTGTTGTCATTGTTGAAAAGTGGAGTTGTACAGTTTGATGGCCACAGGCAGGAGTGATTTCCTTTGATATTCAGTGATGCACTTTGGTGGGATGAATCTATTGCTGAATGTACTCCTGTGATTGGTCAACACGTCGTGGAGCGGGTGGGAAGAGTTATCAAAAATTGTTCTTATTTTGGACAACATTCTCCTGTCAGACACCACCTTCAGGGGGTCCAGATTCATCCCCACAATGTTACCAGCCTTCCAAATCAGTTTATTGAGTCTGCTGGCGTCTGCTACCCTCAGTCTGCTGCCCCAGTATGTAACAGCAAACAGGATGGCATTGTCCACCACGGACTCATAGAACATCCTGAGCATCATCCTGCAGACTTTGAAGGACTTCAGCTGCCTCAGGAAATAGAGACGGCTCTGACCCTTGTTGTACAGAGCACTAGTGTTTTTATCCAGTCCAGTTTATTGTCTATGTATTTATACCTCTGCAGACTCAGGTGCCCTCAACATCCTGTTACTGCTAGACCTCAGCGCAGCCTTTGATGCTGTGAAACATTCCATCCTCCTTCGGAGGCTACGCCAACAGGGTGTTGAGGGCACCGCACTCGATTGGCTCACCTCTTACCTCAGCAACAGGTAACAGTTTGTTTCTATTTCTCGCCATACATCCACCCTCTCTCCAGTCAAGCAGGGGGTCCCTCAAGGCTCAGTCCTCCTCTTCATCTGCTACCTCTTCCCCCTTGGTCACATCATTCACACACTCAACCCGGACTTCCAGTGCTATGCTGATGACACTCAGATCTATATCCTCACCAAACCCATCCAAAACCCTCCCCTCACTCACATGGAAACCTGCATGCATCTCTACAATAAAAACATGGCTTACCCACAACTTCCTCAAACTCAACAGGGAAAAAAAAGCACCTCCTCATGGGCACCAAATCCTCTCTCAACAATACTTTATCCATTTCACTCATCATCAACACCTCAACCATCACTCTCCTCCTGCTGCCGAATCCCTCATCCAGGCCTTCATCTCCTCCTGCCTCGACTATTGCAACTCTCTCCTCACTTGCATCACCTCCCATTCCCTCCATAGACTCCAACTGGTGCAGAACTCTGCTGCCCGCCTCCTCACCCACACCCGGTCCCTCAACCACATTACTCCCATTCTGCAATCTCTCCACTGGCTCCCCATCAAACAGCGCACTGATTTCAAGATACTTCTCCTTACCTTCAAATCCCTCCACCACCTGCCCCCCCCCCCTTACCTGTCTGACCTCCTCATCCCCCACCGTCCCACCCGTGCCCTCCGATCCTCCTCCACTTTCACCCTGACAACACCAACAACTAAACTCAAAAGGTTTGGTGACAGAGCCTTCTCTAGAAGAGCACCCTGACTTTGGAACTCTGTCCCCCAACTCATCTGCGACACACCCACACTCACCATATTCAAATCCCGTCTCAAAACCCACCTCTTCTCCCAGGAATATGACCTCCCTACCGTTAATAATTACATGTCCTTTTTGTTTCTTGTTTTGTTTCTGTTTATACTTATCCCACTGTGCACGCCACTCTTTCACAGTCTCTGTCATGTCCTGCTATCTCTCCCTAGTGCCCCCCCCATATGTTTAACCTCTGTAAGCGTCTTTGGGTTTTGAAAAGTGCTATACAAATCCAATGTATTATTATTATTATTATAGTCCTCAAATGTCTCATCACCCTCTCTGATACATCCAACTACAGCAGAGTCATCAGAAAACTTCTGGAGGTGACAGGTCTCTGTGCAGTAGTTGAAGGAAGGGGAGAGGACGGTCCCTTGTGGTGCCCTGGTGCTGCTGACCACTCTGTCCGACACACAGTGCTGCAAACGCACAAACTGTGGTCTTCCTGTCAGGTACATGACTCTCACAGAGCTCACCAGCTTGTACAGGGGTGCATACACACTATTAAGCAGATGGATGAAGCCGTTCTCAACTCCGAGCTTGGGCTGGTAAGCAAAGTGGACGGAGTTCAAATGTGGCCAAACCATTTGTTGTAGCTGATCCAGGATGAGTTTCTCCAGGGTCTTGATGAAGTGAGACATCAATGCCATCGGTCTATAGTCCTGAGAACCAGAAGGACATGGTGTCTTCGGCGCAGGTATTAGGCATGCGTCTTCCACAGTACAGGGACCTTCTATAGGATCAGGCTCATCCTGAAGAGATGATGAAGGTTGAGGCAAGTGGGGAGGGCCCTCATTGGTATGAGGTATCCAGCAGGAGATTGTGGGGCATTCAGGAGGAGGAGGAAGAGAGAGTGGAGTGGCTGTTGATTGCAGGCTGACAACATACAAGTCTGTGGGGGGAGGGTGGGGAACAGACTCTCCCGATACACTCTTTGATTCCAGGCTAGCGCCATTAGCTCATCCATCTTGTTAGCTAGCAATGTTATATTACCCATGACTATAGCAGGAACACACGGCTTAAACCTACTCTTCTCCATAAACCTCCGTTGTCTCAATCCCTCTTTCTTTGTCCTCTTTCTCTGCCCACCTCTGCATCCACAGTGTGTTTTCCTCCATATTTCAGCAGGAATGTCCGTGTTTCTGACCGACAAGTTAGTCGGTCTCAGGGCAATCAGCTGATCTCTTGTGTATAAAACACGGGCAGCGTAGTGTTGCTGTGCTGTGACTCCGAACAGTCACACAGCGATAAAAATTTTTTAAAAAACACAAAAACTCTCTCGACCAGCATGATTGAGAGGACAAAAAGACTTAGAAAAAGAACAAGTAGAAGAAAAAAAAAAGATGAAAATTACCATAAATAGTGAATAAAAAGACGTCAAATAGGAGCAAACTGCAAAAGGCTGCACACAGGATGGTGCATGCGCAGACTGGTTAATGCACTTAATGGGAGTCAAGAACAAAATGAAGTTTTTTTTGTTTTTTTTTATCCTCAAATCTCCTCGGAGGCCCAAAATTCACAGCTGTTGAATTGAGCATAACTTTAATCTCCAATTATTTTCCAAATAAGTGTCTGGAATGATGCAAGGACATTGAGAACTGACTTCTTCACAAAATGAGAAAAACAATGGCCATAGATGTCAGGTTCCCAGAGACATCGGATCTATCCCATCGCTGCTGCGTCAACTGACAGATGTCCTGGAGGTCAGTGGAATCAAAAACGGTTTTTCCCTTTTTCATTTTGCGAGTTTAGAGATTGAGATCCAAGACAAAAGAGATGCTGAACGCCTGCATGTGTGCGTTTCCAAAAATACAAAAAATAAAAGGGAGAAAAATAACACCAGAAGCTCTGTAGTTGTCATCTACTCACTGAGAGAGGAGAATATTTGGAAGCGGGATGAAAGGAGGATGGTTTGACTCGCACTTGATGGGAAATAAAAACCTTCACAGAAACACGAGGGTATCCAAGGCTACGACAACAATTCTCTTCAATAAAAAAAAAAAAAAAAAGGGAGCCTCTGGAAAGAAGCCCAACACTCTTAAAGATAAATAGACCCTGAGAAGACCACAGGTGGAAATGTGACCTGCTAGACATGAGCTTCAACCTCCATGTGATCGTTCAAGATGCTTTCACTGTGACATAAAACTGGAAAGCCTTCCTCCACAGCTTGTTCAACTTTATTAGGACTTAAAAGGATCAAAAAAACAAACAAAAAAAACAAAGAAAGGTTTCAACAACACTTGAGAGCCAAGAGCCATCAGACACAAGTATTCCAAAAGAACTGTGAATTTGGGTCATGGCGCCGCAGACTCAATGGTCTGTAAAAACCATGATTATTTGAGATGTTTTTGAGTTATTTATCCGTGTCTCATGAACGGCAGGGAAACTGGCATATGTGGCACAAATTACCATTGGGTCTGGACCTGTGGTTCATCACAGGGTTAATAATGAGGTTAGTAAACTATAAGCACACACATATATAGATAGATTCATTATGTCGTTATTATTACTTTACAATGATCACTTATTGGTAAGATTAAAGTGAATTGTTTTTCATTTATAATGTATAACTATTAGTCTAATCATATCTAACATCATCATTTATGATTGATGTGATTTTTTTTACAAGACTGGAATTGAATTTTGACTGATAACTGTTGAGCCACCCAACTACTCAACAACCAACCAGCCAAGCACCGACTCAACCAGCCAACCAACTACTCAACCAACCAAGCAGTGAAACACCTACTCAACCAATCAAACAGGCAATCAACTACTCAACCCACCAACCAACCAACTACTCAACCCACCAACAGGCCAGTCAAGTACCCAACCTACCAATCGAACAACTACACAACAACCATCCACCCACTCAGTGACCCGTCTTGTGCTACCAGTGGCCAAAGAGGAGGCTTACCCTGAATTTGTTTACTATCCTAATATTCTTATAACCAATAAATTCTGTTAGTCAATGAATCTTCAACAATACATGATCCTTAAAAAAAGCCACTTCTTTTGAATCTATTCAAAGTTGAGGACCCTGATATCTGACTACAACTGGAATCAGCTCCTATTAAGGAATGTACGATCAGTGCTGATTAAATAATTCATCTCACGTCCAGGAAAGTGTTCACAGAACATTATGTAGTTAAAATAAAGATCAACTCTGACCAATTCTAAATATGATTTCTACTAAAGTCACAAGCTTTTATTAAGCTTGTATTAGCTCCTGAGGCCATGTTCTTCCCCATCAGCCACTGTGTGAAATATTAAGCAGCAATAGAATTGGACAGGGGCTGTAAACTGCTGTGAGCAGATGCTCGGTGCTTTTAAGTGCTGAATAATACATTTTGGTTCAATGTCTGTGTCTCCATTAATGCCCCCGATAAATGCTGCCGGGATTTCACGTCTGCATTATTATTTCTCATAAATACTACTCACACCCTGACAATCAAGATATGTTTGCACTCACTGTGCCGTGCACACACCCGTCTACACCTATATGTGCACACGTGCACGTGTAGCATTTGGGTGCTAATGCTTGGTTACAGAGCCAGTCAGGCGGATACCTGAACGGTCAGAATCATCTGCTGCCCAAAGGAACATTAAACTTAATTTTAAGAGTAATGGATCTCATCAGTCAGTGAACCCAGAGCATTACACTTGGACATGCATGAGTGCACGGTCATTAATTCAGTCACACCGATACTTTGTCACGAGCATTGGTCGCCTGCAATTATAGCAGTGGCTGGAGAATATGATCTATTTTTCAAGTTTCCCCTTTTAGTTTGATCGCACTTAAAACTCAACATTCTTTCAATAGAACGGCAAACGTTGACCTTTTCCATATACAGCATTGTTTAGACAAAACCAACAAGCATATATTATGAGATAATGGATTCTTGAGTTGTGGTACAAATGTGTGGTCGTGGTGTATGTGACCTCACCTGTTCTCCTTTATGTCACTGTATTTTCCATAATTTCAAAGCAAACATTCCTGAATCTATGCTTGTGTTGCATTTGTTTGCAAAAGGAAAAGGCTGGTCTTGTATGTCTACTGTTTTGTGTAACAAACCTTCATCAGAAACATCAAAAACGTGTCACATAGGTAAACGTATAGCTAAGAAGCATGGAAACTTATCCTCCTTGAGGCAAGACTAGAAGTCCAGCTGTGATCATGACTTGAAGTGCTCTGTCGGTGCTACATTAGACTGACGCTCAGTGAGTTCCAGCTGGACAATCACTGGGTGCATTATCAACATTGCACGTATAGGCACAAGAAACTGTGCATTTCACCCTCCATTGTTCTGAGACCTTCAAATTGCCATGAAAACTCAGCATGGAATACACCTAACATGGATGTTAAAAAAACAACTGAGCATTTTTTTTTTTAATTAAATGGAATTTCAGTCAGTGTTAAACATTTTGAGCTATGTCAGATCTCCAGTGCTGTGGGAAAGCCCTCAATCTGACCACACCCTGAGTTGGGTGAGTGCATCATAACTGCTTGCACAAGTAGTGTTGTATTGATTTTTCCTCCTTGAATTCAGGGTCCAGACCTGACATAAACACGCCCAATCTATTGATGTAGCCTCAGTTATGTGGACATGAAGGTTAAAGTCATTCATAAAGACTGGGAAAAGAACAGTGGGAGTGTTTGTCTTTGCAAAATCCTCGACTCTGAGGCTGAAAAAAACAAAATATGGCCCAGTTTAGACCATTAGCCAATACAGTGAGGTGTTTGGTCATTTCCACGTTGTAGCTGGAGTGATTTTTTTTGGATGTCTGGATGGAAAAAAAACAACAGAATGTGTGTTTTTTTTGTTTTTTGTTTTGGCAAATTGAATCCAAACCACATTTGGAGACATTTTGATGTGACTCTGATTGGATTTCAGTCCTGCGGCATTCCCCACTGACTGAGTATGAAACTGATGGTCTTTGTTAGATCATACAAACCCTGTATCCATTACAGCTACTGGGAAAACAAATAACTATCACCACAGTTCAGTCTTATGAAATCCAAAGATTTGCTTCACTGCACTCATGTGCACAGTTTTGAATGTCATGACACAGAAAACGTAATATTTGTGTTGCCGCTGAACCTCCAAATGGCCTATATCTGATGACCATGAAAAGAGGAATGACTGTATTTTTCACCAATTACTGACATGTATTGATATCCATCTGGATGGCTCAGTTGGTAAGGCATCGGGCTGGTGCATAGGGGATCCAGGTTCGATTCCTGGCATGAGAGTCCAGTGGGTTGTGTCAGGAAGGGCATCTGACATAAAAAACTCCTGCCAAATCAAATATGCAAATTGGATTCACTGTGGTGACCCCAGAAGGGAAAAACCCGAAAGAACATGTATTGATATGATTGGTGCATGTTTGGATCTTTATGGGTTAAAACATAAGTAATGACAGGCCTGGTATAAGCTACTTCCCATCTGTTTCCAATCATTTACATCTTCCATATTAGCATTACCCCATTAACATTGGCCTGTTTTTCTTTTGGCAGTGTTCACCATGTTTCTACAGTATCTTTAAATGTTCTTCCTCCTATTTACGTATATTTTGGTAAAATCAATTATCAATTGTTCTGAATTAATTTAAAGAACTGGATTGGACCAAAATCCTGTCTAATAAGAGAACTTCCAGGTTTTTTTTCTACTGTACTTAAGGCAAAGGGGGTCTGTTGAGCCGAATTTTGTAATAACGGTGCATTTTGTAATATCTAATAACTTTCATTTCATTTTGTAATAAAGCCACATTTTGTAAGAAACTGCCGCATTTTGTAATAAACTTCCCCGACGCATTTAAAAATCTGGAATTTACAGAATATTCTCTGTTAATGCAACCTTTGAATAGTGTACTGATAGTAATTGCTAAGTACAGCTACTAGGCTAATACAGTGATACTAATAATAGGCCTAGCTTTTACAAATACTTTAAAGTAAAATAAAATACAATTAACAGACAAACTATGCTTCAGAATTGTTATTACGTAATGCACCATGTTATTACATTTTCTAGAGAATACAAAAGTTGCAAATGCATTTTGTACTCTTCTCCAAATGTAATAATTTATTACATAATGCGGCAAAATTTATTACAAAATGCGTTGGGGCAGTTTATTACAGAATTCGGCAGTTTTACAAAATGTGGCTTTATTACAAAATTAAATTAAAAAGTTATTACATTTTACGTTTATTACAAAATGCACCGTTATAACAAAATGCGGCTCAACTGAGTCATTCAATCTGCAACTTCACCTCTAGGTGTCATTGAATATCACCTTTAAACCTTTAAAAAGCATCACTTTCCCAGCTCTGACTCTCACATGTCATTGCCATCAGCTGTTTAAGCCTGAAGCACCTAGAATGTACCTGGAGGCTATAGGGGCCAATATTTCTGTAAATATAAACACACCTATGGGAGTGATAAGCTCAGGGCTACAGACCCCTCGCTCTAAATATATTCCACTGGTATAATAAAACATTTCTGACTCAACTCTCTGGGGTTGATGGAACCCACTCCAGGTCTATTTTTTTAGTTAATTTATTGTTGTCTTGGTTTTGATCAGTGGTTGAAATAGTGTGATGTTGGTGAATAAATGTATAACACACATTCGAATGTCACTACAACCCAAACTATAAATACTGATCACCGTGAAGCAAATGATGTAAAAAATCATACATAAAAACTGGTTAGATGGTTATCAAAGTCAGAATACGGGTTGATTATCAGATCAAAAAGGCATTTCAGTGAAGTGGGGACTGAAAAAAAAAAAAAAAAAAAAAAAAGACCACTTATGGAGGTGTGATGATGCAAGGCA
>JAPTHA010000011.1:13620435-13637160 GCA_029814585.1 Gymnapogon annona | reverse complement strand
AGCAGATGTACACCATCATTGAAATTCTTGCACAACATAAACAATATATACATGATTGAAGTTCCCGGAGTTGATGATGTAAATGATTAAACTACTGACTATTTTCTTCAATTCAATCAAACAATTATTTAAATATTTAAATAAGCGCATAAAACAGGCAGGAAGATTGAAGAATGAAACAGGAACTAGAAAAGAAAATCTGTTATTTCTGTTACTCATTCTGCACATACATACAGTACAAATGTATATATTTACAATATACTTGGATGTGATGTGGGTATTGATGCCGACAAATTGGAAGTTTACTGTCGACTGTTGTAGGTGAGGAAGACATCTGAAAAGGTGGCACATCAACTATAATTGACAGATGGTGAAGTTAAACAAAACCGAGGAAAGAAAGAGTTAAATACATTGTGTGTCTCATCTAGTGTAAAACTGGACATTTTACTTCAGTATTTTCTATTTTATACACAGTGAAATGTATGTCATTATTACGTTATTTTATTAAGCTACACCGATTTATTTTAAAACATCAAGGTTAACAGCAGGTCTAATACTTTTCACTCCAAACCATTTAGTTTTAATGTAGTTTAAATGTTGTTTAAAAAATTCCATCATCTGCATCTTTTTTTTTTTTTTTTAATCTTAGCATCTCCTTCTGCTCTGGCTAGGTCTTCACGTATATAAATATAAATATATATATATACATATATGCACATATGTTTATATGCTACTTACAGTAAAACACAAGTATCAGTGAGCTACAGATAGTGGAAAATACAGATAGAAACATTGAAAAAGGGAGAAAAAAACCCAACGTTGAATCTGGTCAAAACATGGCAAAACAAACTAGTATAACATGCTAAAACAGCATTATCACTACTTACAATTATTTTTAGAAGAATTTACCACCAAAACACAATTAAAATCTTGCTAAAATGCAGCTAAAAGTAATTTTAAAAAGCACCTGTTTCTCTCTCACCGACTCCACTCTGCTGCTCTCTGCACTGTCCACTTCTACCCCTCCCCTCAGACTGCAGACCCTTACCCTAATCCGTTTATAGACCAATAGAAAGAAGCCAATCTCAGCAGAAACATGACATTTGAATGTTGTCGATAATGAGAACAGTTCAGCAGTTCTGATCATCTGAAGGCCATAAAATGCAGAATGTGTCACAAGAGACGCAACAGTCTTTAAAGGGTACGCATATATCAACTTCAAAAGACGGCAGTTAGTGTTGGATTCATGCAAAAAAAAATAAAATAAAAAGAAGTGAGAATGTCTGAGGTAAAGGAAAAAAAAAAGTCTAATGGAGACAAAAGACAACCTGACTGCCAAGTGTTTGGATAAAGTGCGTATTGTGAAACGTAATGGATGGGACTGGAGTGGAGTCTGGACTAACTCACTTAGCCGGATGATTGGCCTTGATCTGAAATGAAAACGCTGCTTGTGAAGATGAAAAGCAACTTGTCGTGAGGCTTTTACTTTGTTACTGCTGATTAGGTCAAAGTTGGCGAAACCTCCACATGAAAGTAATTTCCATCTTTTAATATGATAATAAACTATTTTCAATTAGTGTTTACCCCGAAGCATAAAAGCACCAAATTTCCAAAAAGGGCGTGAAAAGGATGATGGATGTGAGCAGCACAGTGAATGTTAACGTGCAACTTTAACGGCGAGGACTGGGCGAAAATGTGCAAATAAATTAGAGCTTTTTGTTTTTTTTTCTATCTCTCTCCTTTTGGATCTAAATTGAAAGGGATGAAAAGGGATTTTAGAAACTATCTGGATGATACGTCGAGGCTGAAACATGGAGAACATGCGCACTAGAGTTAGAATGGAGCTGCTCCATAAATGTCAATGTGAGTCTATTGCGTTTGATACTGGAGTAAAAACTAAACTAACTATTCTATTTGTAACATTCAAAGGTAGATTTTTTATTTATTTATTTATTTATTTTACATACTAGGATATAATCAACACATTCTGGCTGATCTCATACAAAGGTGTCACGTTTCAGTGCATATATTATCAGGGTTGGTTAGAGACAAGGATAAAAGTTCAGAGGAAAGAGAAACAATGAAGACTGAAAGAAAATAGATGCATAAACGCAACAGGAAATGGGATCAAAACTTTTGTTTGACCTGTGGCTTTTGTTTTTTTGTTTTTTTTTACCCTGGATTAAAGATCATTTAAAGATCCTTGTCACTTTTGGCAAAATGCAGCCAACTTAAACCGAAATGTGATGCTTGATCTTCAGTCTGTGTGTGATGCTTTGTATTGTTGTGTTTTGCATGATTTTGGAACATTCGTGTGTTAGTATTTGACATTAAACAGTCGCATTAAACATTTGTCCACATGTTTGTATCTCTATATTCAGTGTCCCAACAGACTTTTATATTCTTGCATTGTAACAGTTTTATACATTATTATTACATTATTATAACAGTCTTGGTCCTCAGGTTTAAGCAACAAAAAGGATATTTTCATAGTTTCATCAATTAAGATGGGCAGTAGTAATACATTATAGGAATAATTTTACAAAATAACACTGAAGGAAAAGTCTTTATATTTTAAAATATTGACCAGAAGTCAGAAGAAAGTGAAAATAATAACAAAGTCATATTAATGATGCCGTCTTGTTTCTGGGATGTACTATGTAGTTTATACTGTATATTTTGTGTTGTTTATTATATATTTATGACGGTCAAAGACAATTTGATGTACTTTAACTTTTTTATATTGTATCGTCGTTATTTATAGGTTATTTTGTTTTTATTTGAATGGTTTGATCCACTTTAGGTCCTATTGGTTTGAATGTAGAAGCTGAAATAACATGATTTTCACATCCTTTCCGTTTCATCAGTGTAGTTTTTCCATCTCCATGGGCCGGATCAGAACATTTGATGGCCTGGTTTTAACCTACGCTACCCTGTGTTTGACAGCGATGGTTCTCGTCGTGGGTAAAAATCCTGGCTAGAGTATTGCATCCTGGTGTGTGTGGACTGTCAGACTGACCCTTCGCACCCACCCTCCCCAGTATACACATGTATGGTGTTGTTTCTAGGCCACTGATAGTGATTGATTCCTTCATGACAAGAAAAGTAATTCAGCGCTGACATCAAAACTAGGCCTTAGCGTGTTAGCGGTGCATCCACACAAACAGGCCGAGGACACTGGTGAGCACACAGGCCCAGATACAAATGTACGCCGGTGTAAAGTGTGTTGTGTATATAATACATGACACAGCCTGTCTGATCAACACACCTCGCACATGCACTCAAGGAAATCAATTTACATGTGTTGCACGGCGCTCTTCGCGTTCTCCTCGGAACAGCTCTGGGAGAAGCTGCACGGTCGGTCCACCAGGCTGGAAGCTCGCTTCTCCCATGGGATAAATCCCAGCGCATCTTGTCTCAAAACACTACTTAGAAAAGCCCAGAGGGACCGGAGTCTCCCAGGGCCTCATCTGCAGCAACAAACGCCCAAGAAATCTGCACCGGGATGCATTTAAGAGGAAATGACAACCTGGAACCACTGCAAGGATCTTGCAACGGTTCCATGCATTACAGACGAGTGCAACGGAAACAAGACTATGCATTGAAATCACAACTACACGTCCGAAACACGACTATGCATCAGAAACATGATTATGCATCGTAAATATAACTACACATCAGAAACACGACTACGGAATCATGATTCGACAGAAATAATAAAAAAAAAAAAAAATTGGAAACAGCTCCAAAAATCGGAACCAGAACTCTATGCTTGAATCCAAAACAACTCAACACAGACATCGGAAATGATCCAATTCATCAGAGTTGCATCAGAGAGAACGCCAAACATCGGAAACACAACTACGCATTGGAAAAAACACTACATATTAAAAATGACTCCATGCATTAAAAACAGCGATATGTTTATATGCCATTTATTGGGTTTTTTTGTGTTTTTTTTTTTTAGAGGATGATCAATTTTGTCATTTTTAAATAATGATCAATTGGTTTGAGTCATTTTCACAATATAATTAATTTATTTAAATCATTTAAGGAGAATAATCCATTGTTACGGTAAAGTGAATTGGATTTGAGCCATTTTGAGAACAAAGAGGAAAATCATTTGATGGCAGAGGAGGGAAGCGTCACAAGAAGCATAATTATTTCAGTGGATTTCAGGTGCTGTAAGAAGCAGCCGGTTTTTAAAAGAGGAACCACTGATCTCGTGTTTCTTTAGTTGACTGTTTTTTTTTGTTTGTTTTTTTTTTTTGCCTTCGCTGTCTTCATCTTGATTTAACATTGTGAAATGCTGTTAATGTGAAAGACAAACTTGGCTCTAAACCTTGTAAGAGATAGTTATTTGTGGATTTAAAGTATGGTTTTAATGATCAGAACCATAATTATAATAATAACATGTTTGTTCAACACCAAATTAAATAAAATGACAAAGTGTTATAGCAGAAAATGTGAACAAAATAAACCCTTAAAATGAAGGCAGCACTGAATTTTGCTCCATTATTGGCTGCAGTACTAGGTTTATTCTCTATTTGTGGATTTAGTTGCTTTTTTCATCATTATTATTATTTTAATCCCCATTTCTGCAGAGAAATCTTCTATTTACTTTTACAGTGCTGTGTAGAAGTCGTGGTCTGCTGCTAGAATTGTCGAGTTTACAGAATTGTAATGAGCAGACATTTATTTCTTAGTATTTTTTTTTTCAGATACAACAAAACATAGGAAACAGCATATACACAATATTAAAACATTAAGGAAGTGGCTTGTACATTATTTAATCTGACCTCTCATCCTGTAAAACACATCTGAAGCCAATTTATTTACTTGGTATATACTGAATCAAATCTAGTGCAAAACAGTAGAACATTAACACAGTAAACCTCCATTTCTCTTGAGAGAATTAAAAATACGCAGTAATTGAAAATATGTGTAACTCAAACTGGTAAACATTGTGTTCTGAATGTGTGTGTGTGCGTGTGTGTGTGTGTGTGCCTGTCTGTCTCTTTTAAGGAGCAAAAATTCAATACAATACAAGTAAATCACACCTCATGAGCTTCATCTACACTATGTTTACAAATGTTCTGTGCATATGTATTATATTATGGGACTAAATAGGGATGTGGATATTATTGCACGCTTGTACTTAGCTTATTTTCTCATCATTTGGAAGAATCAGTTCATTTTAATACCTCTATCTATTTCTGTATTTGTCAACATCTTTGTATATCTTAATCTCACTTTAAGAATTTTTATGCATTTTATCCTATGAAAGAGTAAAACTAGTGTTGATAAACTGTATTTAACACCAATCGTTGATATGTATTGATAGGATGAGCAGATCAACAGGAGTTATGAGTTTTGAATTTATTATGCGTTAACAACAATAACATTTATTGTTTAATCAATAACATCATATTGTTGTTAACATTTATGAGTTAACAACAATATCAGATGTTTGGTTATTTTGTCTGTTGTAAGTGATGTTTGTTTTCGGTTGTTTTTATTAAACGATACAAGTATATACCCATAAACTATCTTCACTCATGTTTAAATTGTAATGCCTTGTAAAACATCATATTTTAAGCTCTTGATGTAAATAGAATAATATTCAAGGCTATTGATTCCTGTTTAAGCTCATGTTCCATTAATTCTCAGGTCTATTTCCACTTGCAGAAGCACGAGTATGTTTCTTTTGTGCTCATCGTCATTTTTAATGCCAAAGACGCCGCCGCAATTATTCACAGTCTCAACTTTCCCCCTTTGCCTACTGATGCTCGGCATTCTTCTCCATAGTTCAGCTGCTTCACATCTCCCAGGATGATTTGATGGGAAATTTATTTCATTTACACATCATACGGTGCTGGCTGTAATTAATTGTTGTGCTGTTGGATGCACAATAGTTCAGTGACTCCTTTGTGGGATTGGGGGGCTCGTTACTGTTGCGTGATATGTGACGCCATGCTCAGACTGATAACAGATGCTGCTGTCACCTAAACATCCACCTTGATGACTCCAAAACAAAGAAATCCTGGAATTAATCAACAGCAGCATGCTACGGTATTAAATCGTTCAATTATTTTTGACAGGGTGCCTCCATAGTCAAGTATAATGAATAACATTGTACTTTAAATGGCTTCATATTTAACATATCTTTGGATATATAAACCCACAAACAATGGGACTTTAATATCGGATTTCCAACAAACCACGACATTTGACGGTTCTTGAATTTCCCCTCGTGGAATTAATAAAGTATTTTTGATCGATTTTTTGATTGAATTCTTCAATAGTAGACTTTGGATCAAGCAGTGTGTTTACAGAGGCAGGTTAAGTCCTGGTCCAACACTGAAACCAATTTGTTAAAATAACAGTTCAACCAAAGCTAGTAATAGGAAGAAGAAGTTCTTCCATAGTCCTCTGCATTCTGTAGAAATCTCCTTCTACAGACTGCAGAGGACTACGGAACAACGTCTTCCTGCTGTAGATCACTCCTGTACGAATGAGAGCTTTCACAAACAAAGCTGGTAATAACTGAACTAAATGCTTTTAAGGTGTTTTAAGTTTCCATCATGTGATTTTATGAGAATGATCTGTTCGCAGGTGTACACATGGATAAACGTAAAAAAAAAAAAGAAAACCTCAAACAAACTTCATGATACCCCCCCCCCCCCACACAAAAACAACGGCATAGACTTATTATTTAAATCGCGGGGCAGCCCGTTTATTCTGAACTATTCTTTGGATCTATGTGGGATATTTGTTCCAGACTCCAGATTAAATCCACCATGGAACAAACCTTATGTATCCACAGACCGGATCAGTCACCGAATAAAGGATAAATATAATGATTTCCATTCATCCATGTTATAGTATCATCGCATTTCCCTTCATCGACTGTTTATTCTAACAGTCGCTCAAAACACCACTGTGTTTTATAACACATCAGCTGATGGTTTACATTACTATTTTTTTTCTGATTAATCCAACCAGATTAATCAGAGAAGACAGTTAATGATAATGAAGATGATGATGAACATGACAATGTTCATCACAACGTACACATCGGTCAATAACCTAAGTACACTCTACAGTGGTACCAGAACCCCCTCAACTTGTTTTGTTCCTATTAATTGGATTATTCTGCAAATGAAAACATCCCTGATCTTGATTGTTTCACCATTAAAACACTATGATGTATTTCAGAGCTCCAACGCTACACACTGAGAATAGGCCATCACATCGAAACCCCCACCAGAGCAGAGGTGAAAACTAATTCTGGTCGTATGAAGTTGCAGGTGAAGCCTAAAATGGAAAAATCCAACAGAGTGTTGAGTCTTCACCCTGGCTGGGTTATTCGGGAGGTGATAACACATGACAATTTTCAGCTATAATTAATCTAATTCCGTCACCCTTCATACTTGGCAGATCACTTCACTTGTCCTCTGAATCTCAACATTTCTCCTGATCATGTGCCACCAAATGCTGTGATTCCGTTGCTGACAAACAGAGGAGAGATGGGGTTCAGATTTAAACTTAACACAAATGCACACATGAAAACTATTCTTAACGTTCATTAACACTGAATGGTAAACATCACAGTTACTGATTAATAAGGAAAAGGTTATTATTTGATTATGTGAGTCAAACCAAGATGGCGGTGCAGTTCCAAGATGCCGGCGCTCTGTGCAGTAGCGGCTGCTTGGCTCCTGACAGCAGAGCTAAATACAACAATAGAAAATGTAATCTACCATGTGGAATTGCGTAAAAAACATATACAACCGTAAGGTTTTACTAAGTCTATGCAAGTTTGGACTTCTGAACTACGTAGACTTAGAGACGCAGTCCACACTTCAGGGCCTCAGTCTCCTTAGCTCGTTAGACCAGTCAAATCCAGAGGCCCACAAAGCACCAGAGACTCCTACCACCACAGGCCGCCCAGTGGTGCAAGAGAAGTGCTGCAAGAGAAGATGGAAGCGCGGGGGATGTTCAGCTAAGCTAAGAGCTAACCCATATCTCTGATTCCTGCATACCGGCCCCTACTCATCAGAGAGAAAGCTGCTATGAGAAGGGTGAGAGTGTGGCCTGAAGGAACCATGTCTGCACTGCAAGGCTGCTTTGAATGTACTGACTTAAACATGTTCAGAGAAACTGCAGTGGACAGTCAGCACACGAATGTGGAAGAGTCCACATCTGTTTCAGACTGTATCCAGCGGTGCATGGACCAGGTCACAACAACTAAGACATGTATCACTTGGACAAACCAGAAACCTTGGATTAATAAGGAGGTGCGCATGAGACTGTGGGAGCATACTGTTGCCTTTAAATCTGGTGATGCAGTGGCTTTCAGGTCTACCCACAGTTAGAAGATCCAGTGTTTCTTCCATGACACCGGAAACACCAGACAACTGTGGCAGGAGATCCACTCTGTCCCCGACTACAAGGCCACATCCCCCCATTGTCAAGATGACATCAGTTTCCTAAATGCCCTAAATAATTTCTACGGACGATTTGAAGGTATAAACAAGATACCGGCAAGGAAAGCGACCGCCACCCTGATGATCAGGTCCTCAGGCTTGAAGTCACTGCAGTGAGGAGAGCTGTGAGTAAAATCAACGCACGGAAAGCTGGAGGCCCTGACAATATTCCAGGATGGGGTATGGGGAATGCTGACCAACTGGCCCAAGTGTTCACAGATGTCTTCAACACATCACTGAACTAGGCTGTCGTTCCATCATGTTACAAGTCAGACACCATCATCCCGGTTCCAAAGACTTCAACCATCACATGTCTTAACAACCTTTGTCCCATTGTCCTAATATCAACCATCATGAAGTGCTTCGAGCGAGTGGTTAAGGATTACATCACATCTGTACTCCCGCCGTCATTTGACCGATTCCAGTTTATGTACCATCCCAACTGTTCCACTGAGGATGCCATCTCCTCTGCTCTCCACATGAGCCTGGAGCACCTGGAGGGTAAGAACACCCATATGAGGATGTTGTTTCTGGGTTTCAGCTTAGCATTCAACACCATCATGCCCCAGGATCTGGTGAGCAAATTGGCCCCCCTGTGGCTAAACACCCCCCTGTGTAACTGGCTGTTGGATTTCCTTACCAACAGAACCCAATCTGTCTGGGTGAGCAACAACACACCCAATGTCATCTCCCTGAACACTGACTCCCCACAGGGCGGCCCCCTGAGCCCCCTGCTGTTCATCCTTATGACTAATGACTGTCGTCCCAGGTATAAAACCAGCCATATACTAAAGTATGCAGATGACACCCCTGTCGTGGGCTTCAGACAGGATGACAAGGAGCTGGCCTACAGGGAGGAGGTGCGACATCAGGTCGACTGGTGTAAGAGGAACAACCTGCTCCTGAACATTGATAAAAATAAGGAGATTATCTTTGACTTCAGGAGATCTTGGCCCAGTCACCTCCCACACTGACACTGCGGTGGAGGTTGTCAGTAGCACCATGGTCCTGGGGGTGCACATCATTGACAACCTCGACTGGACACTTCGCACCACCTCTTTGGTGAAGAAAGCCCAGCAGCGCCTGCACTTCCTGCGACAGAGGAGAAGGGTGTCCCTCCTCTCTTCCATCCTCACTGCCTTCTGCAGCAGCACCATCAAAGGCCTTATGACCAACTGCATCTCCGTCTGGTCCGGGAGCTGAAAGGCCTCAGACTGGAAACCTCTGTGGAGAGTGGTGAGGGAAGCAGAGAAGATCATCGGTACCCACTCCCCCCCAACCAGGACATTGCACACAAACCCTGCTTGACCAGAGCTCAGCAAATTTACTCGGACTCCACCCACCCATACCTTGGACTGTTCTCCCTGCTGGTGTCAGGCAGAAGGTTTCACTGTATCCGCTGCAAAACTGTCGGATTCAGTGACAGCTTCTGTCCCCGAGACATCAGACAACTGAACTCAATTTGACTTCATGTGCAATATTTACATTGTTTACGGTACTGTGTACATTCATGTACAATATTGCATTGTTTAGATTATTTATACACATATTTATATTTACCAAGTAGTTTATATATGTGTATAAGATATATGATGTCATCTTGCACTGCAGCCACACTTGGCTTCAGTAACTTTTTGCATTTATGCTGTGTTTTTCAGTTGCCTCTGTGCAATGACAATAAAGGATGTCTAAGTTGAAACTTATATGAAATTAGGTCATATATAGCTGTTGTAGTGGTTACAAAAGCTACAACCCCGATAATGCAACAGTACTTCATTAAATCAAAGTGTTTATTTTTGTTGTTGTTGTTAAAAACAAAAACTGATCTACAGTACAGTAAAGTGTTCTAAAGTACAGGTGTTTGGGGGGTTTAGGGTTAGGGTGGGGGGTTAGATGTTTGTCTATCACTCATATGTTTCATATGTTTGTTTGTTTTTTTCATTGTATCAGTATTTTTTTGTCTACATGTCTATTGCCTGTGTTCTCTGGTCTTGGCATTGTGGGTCAGTGAGGTCCTCTTGTTTTGTACCTTTGAGTATGTAATTGAATTTGTGACGAGAGACAAAGATGAAAAACCTCTGATTGACATTAGTTATTCATCCTTCATTTTGTTTAATCATAATTTGTCTTAATGACGTTACGAGGCTTTTGCATTTCTGTAGAAATTGAAATCCTGTAATTAGTTACAGATGTATGTAAATAAACCACTCCAAACAGATTAGATCCATTTTTGAAGGGTTTCCATCTAGTGTCTTCATTTCCTAATTTTTTGCAGCTCCTAGACTGTACAAAGACAAGTGAATGAACATTAATACAACCAAACACATGTGGATGACAAATAAACAGATAATTAAAGTGCCAAGAGCTGACTCACAAAAGGCACTAAACACGACATGTAGAGGCATTGACACTTGACTAAACTAACATCCAATCCCAATTGTTCATCAAAAGCCTTTGACCAATGAACATCATAAACCTATTGTTGAAAACACTGTCTGTCCGTTTGTTCTCTGAAAAACCATGACGACTCATCATTGAATAGACTCGCCATCTGAACACCTACATCATGGGAGCTAAAGTTGTGGCACCCTTGGGCCGACATTTAAAGTGACTTTATCGGTGTCTCCGTTGCTCATTGAAGCAATCGAGAGAAGGAAGAGCCTTCAAGCAGAGCGCTGTATGAGATAATATGACTCATGTGACATGGGTTATTAAGAGGGGCAGCTCATGTGTGCGCTCCGGTGGCGGAAAAGTTCTCAACAGGGTTTTGGTTCCTCATTGGCATGGACTGTCATCAGAACGGCAATGGCGATGACGACAGCGGACGACTCTAATTAGCCCCTGTCGAACAGAATGACATTCTAATCAGGTGGTTCTGGTAATTACTTCACTTTTACCATCTCTGTGCACATCTTAGCTTGACGAGATGGGGCTTGTCACCGAAATGAAGCTCTGCAAATGGATGGATGTAAAGCTCAGCTGTGGGTGTAGAAGGCAAGCAGTAAATTGGTGGAGCTCCAAGGTGCTGTAAGTTTAAAAAAAAAAAAAAAAACTTCATCATCTCAATGTCAAGAAATTAAAACTTTAATTTAACATTAACAACCACGTATCTTATTAAGATGATGTCATTGTCAGGGGTTAGCACTATGTTCCCTGTTGAATAAGACTGTTGTCTTATTCCTCATACCTTCCTATTTATGTTCCTTGAATCTACAAACTCTACGTTCCCCCGATACTTATCTATGTTCCGTGGTACCTACCTTTCTTCCCCACTACCTACTGTGTATTCCCTGTTATCTACCAATATCCCCTGGGACCTATAGTATGTTACGACTATGTAGGTTTAAGGTTAGGCTTCAGGGAAGGCAGTCATTAAAGAACAACAGAAGAAATAATTACATCCCATCAATAATTCTTACTGTTGGCCTGCAGTTCATTATGAGTACTGGAAAATGTGCCTTTTGTTTTCACACCATTTGATAGTTCTTCTATTCCACAAAACCATGAAATGGATGACAACCTGAAAAATTAAGAAATTAAAACCTTGACTTTAATTTTTAAAAATTCCCATCAATACAGTACCTCGTTTGCAATTAACAACCATTTTTAAATGAATACAACATATTGTCCATTCAAAACACATTTCAAGATATGAACTATTCATAATATTAACACGACAACAAATAAGCAAATACAATAACTCATTGTAATCAGGTGGCTGTGGTAATTACTTCACTTTACTATCTCTGCGCACATCTTAGCTTGACAAGATAGCGCTCATCACAGAGATGAAGCTGTGGAAATGGATGTGGAGGTAGAAGGTGAGCAGCAATATGGTTAAACGCTGGAACCCCGAGGCGTCTCGATGTGAAGAAAACATCATTTTATCATCTTCAGTGCATAAAATTGAAAGGTGTGTGGTGTATTTATGTGGACTAACAGAGTGCCGACAGTGGCGAGGCTGTACTTATCTGTTTACACACCTTTTATGAGGCTTTGGCAGATGGCCCCGCCTCCCTCGTCTCCTACACACTGAGCTGGTTATATGTGAAATTAAAAGGGGAAATGATTAACCAGCCGGCTGAAGCTGAACGCGGTTTGTGCAGACAGATTAAAATTTCAGAGAAATATCTATATATTCAACAAGTCGAGACATTATAGAACCGATGAGCTGCTGTTTTTATGGTGTGTACATTTCACAACAAAGCTTCACAATGAACTATTCATGTTATGAAGAAGACACCAAACTGCCAATTACAATCACTTACTAATGCGGCATCAAATAACGTCAAGAGTATTTGTTGAATTAAGGATTATTTACAGCATCAGCAGAATGACAAAAGTTAAAGTATATGTGTGTATTTTTTTATTTTCCGGGCGGGGTTTGGTATTGATGATTTCTGTTTGATTACTTTTTATTATGTTGCACAGATCAACTGTAACACAGCTATTCCCTCTCAGGTACGTATTATGATGATTCTGATTTTTTTTTGTCTTTTTAAAATACTTTTTTTTTAGATTTTTCATAGGACAACATTACAGATAAATCTCAAACCCACAACAACAAGGTCAGAGAGAACAAACACACACATACACACACACGCACACGCACACACACAAAACAAACAAACAATCATTCTGAAATCTAATCTAATCTAATCTAATTTTGTATCATCACTTCCAATCATACTGATAGTAGGAAACTGTTGTCCATGTTCATCAACGCTTATGCTAACAGTCATACCTTTTCTTGCCGTATGTCCATGCTCTATGTATTGAACAATGTTGCTGGTGATGTGTGAATGTTTCAGAGGAAGCATCGTCTCTTTCCATACGGGAAGTCTCTGTGTTTCCTCTTATTAGAGACTCTTCGCATGTCTGTGGTTCATGTTACTGATGCAGAAATAACAAGTTGTGCACCATTGGTCCATCTCCATATAAAAGCGCCCGTCCCCATGAATGCACCCTGCTGGGCCCCAAGGTGGAAAACAACTCCCCTACCAATCCCAAAACCTCGCCCTGCAGGGAATCATTAGCAAGAACACGTGTGACATCATTGGAATGTGTAACCTCGTCGTCTTGAGGGACCACTGAATTGGTAGACACATCACTGAATAATACACAGCTCTTTTGCAGTGTGACGCACAGGGGACGGTAGGTGTGTGTGTGTGTGGGGGGTTGGGGGGCATCATGCTAAAATATGTAGCATTCACACCGTGGTCCACTGGGCCTCGGAGGATGTTTGTGGCTCTGGCGCTGTCTTGGTTCCTCGGTTCGACTCGGCCTCATTATGTGTGACAGCACTGTGAGGAGGCAGGTAGAAGCTGCAATGTGGGGGGGGGGGCTCACTGAACAGACACAGACCTCCTCCTCCTGATATCATGGGTGAATCAATTGATGCTGTTTTGTGCATTTTTTCTGCTGACCCAGCAAGAAGAGGGGAAAATATTCGGCCAGTTGCCGATGGCATGGCAGCTACAGTTTGAGTTTAGCTCAGTCTGTCACCATTATTACCCCCCCCCATACACACACACACACACACACACACAAACACCCATATACGCACACACCAACAACACCCCTCCCCCCATCTTCATACTTCTTGCTATACTGCCAGCACACTGGCATGAAAATGTGAGTGCGCACACACACAAACTCCCATCCACCTTCCTCCTTCCTCTAAAATGCATTTGTCGCCTGTGGAGTTATGGCATTGGACTGTCTGCTAGATATTAGGGTTGTGGGGGTAAATCTAGATGATGGATGATTTCTGTTGTGCTGTCAAAACCGCCGTTTGATAAAAGAACAACACAGGACAGACGCACAAGACAAACGGATGGTGGAGGCCCAGCAGAACTCACTTCCCTGTTTTCTTTGAATAAATTCATGCCACTGAAGCCACGTGAACCCAGAGCTTGAAGACCTTGTCAAACCAGGACTTTATGAAGCAGTTTAGATCAGTGCCGGTGGTTCCACTCTCATTTGTGAGTGGCAGGGATGTTAAACATACGGCCCGTGGCCCACAACCAGCTGTCTAAAAGGGTCTAATCCGGTGCTGGGTAAGAAGTTAAAAAGTGCAAAAATGATACTAAAGATAATATATATCAGAATAATAACCCATAAATATGACACACAGGAATATTCTTCTTGGTTTAATGTTAAAAAAAAACTTACATTAAGTGAAATATTTATTCTTAGAAACTATTCTTTCACAATACAAAGTAAATAATCTGCATATACAGTATATCAACAACTTGAAATGTCTTCATAAAAATAAGTGGCAGTTTAATAATATTACACTTGTTAGTGGTTATTTTGTGCAGTTGTAGATCCACTGTAAGTTGTGTTAATAATAAGCAGGGACGTAATTTATGGTTGCTCAGGTTATTCACATTTTTATTTTCATGTATTAGTAGTTTTAACACATTCAAATAATCAATCAATTTTATTGTCAATCCACCATATAACATGCAGATAATCGAAATGACCTTTCTCTTTGGCCATGCAGTGCAAAAGTATACAAATACACATAAATAAAACCTATTTAAAACAATAAAGAAGGACAAACAATAAGACAAAAACACTGCTCCGACGGGACAGAGAGGGGGCGCTGTATGCGTCCACGCCACAATCTTGGGGAAAATAAAATAAATAAATAAATAAATAAATAAATAAATAAATAAATAAATAAATAAATAAATAAAATGTAAAAAATAAAATGTTTTTTTTTTTCAATAAATTTGATCATGTTGTTCCAGCCCAGTTTGGATCACACTGGGTTGTATGTGGACCCTGAACTAAACTAAGGGTCATGATCCCTCTGGTTCACCCATCAGTCAGTCCGGTTAATACACTACTGTCATAATAATCAATACAGAATGGAAAGTTACATGACATTTGTACATATACAAACTATCCTTTCACAGGCTGAGAAGTGCAGTCTCAACATAATTTAGTTCACATTTCAGTTTTTTTTTAATCCACTAACTGCAACCATTGACTCGTGTTCTGCTCACTGCGAACTAATGAAGAATAAGAATTAGAAGCGATATTTTTTTTTTATTGTAATAATTCTTATTATCACCAAGGACATCATGTAATCATCAGTTGTCCCTGTTTCTTCGGCTGAGTTGCTGTCTCTACGTCTTGTAAAAATGGGAAAATCCGTGATCCACATCAGCTGTTGATTATTTCATGAGGTGGGAAATAAAAAATGACAACACACATGCAGCGCCTCATCAGTGCAGCTGCTGTGGAACGACGTTCGCCTTCTCAATTTTTACTTTTAAATAAGCTCAGAACACGAGGCTCGACGAGGCAGAAGGAAAAGCCAGAGGTTCTATTGTGATTATTATTAGTGTTGTTTTGGCGGATGCTTGAGGAGCGACCCGAAATGAGCCTCATGTACTGAATCTGATTCCCAATCAGCCGTCTGCTCCACAATAGACAGTTCCGCAGTCTGCACAAATGGAGAAACAGGGCTGTCAAACATAGAGCTCATGGACCAAAACCAGCCCGCTATTGAGTCCAGTCCATACTGTGAATAAACACAACAATTACACTAAAGATATTAACTCGATAATTAATTCAGATATTAATCAATGACGTCCGGCTAAATAGCTCAGTTGGTAAGGCACCGGGCTGGTGCATAGGGGACCTGGGTTTGATTCCCAGGATGAGCGTCCAGTGGGTTGTGTCAGGAAGGGCATCGGAAGTAAAAATTCCTGCCAAATCAAATATGCGAATATGATTCGCTGTGGTTTCCCCAGAAGGGAAAAAGGTGAAATGAATCATCATTAATCAATGATGTAACGCTGTGGAAAAAAATAACACACTTACCTCCCCTGCAGTAGATCACTTCCATCAACACAATCCGACCAATATGACCTAAAGTGGATTAGACCAGTCCAATACATACAATAATCTATAAATAAGGGTAAATACAAATCTCTTTGCTTTAGTGTAGATAAAGAAAAAAAATATGCGACCATGTTTACAGTTACTAAATATGTGAATATGAAACGCGTAAAGAGTAATAAGTGTTAATTTTAACATTGCTTTATTCACATTCTGCTCATTTTTGTTTATCTCTGTGCATCTGGTTAATACTGAATAATATTTGTTGACTCTGTTGTTTTTGTCTTATTTGTTTTTAGTTATTTCAGTTTATTTTGGTCATGTTTTTCAAATGATTGTTAATTTTTGTACACATTTTCTTCTTGATATTATTTTGTTT
>JAPTHA010000011.1:13587653-13606975 GCA_029814585.1 Gymnapogon annona | reverse complement strand
TTCTGCCTCAAACATGTTCAGTTCGGGGTCACCAATGTAGCAGGATAATGAGACCACGGGAGCTGAAGGTGAAAACTGGTTGTCTTTAATTCCACATCCAAAAACACACTGAACAAAGGGCAAGTCAACTGGACTAAACCGGACACAAACCACGCCCCCAACCCACAGTCCTGCTGGGTGTGAAGCCTGCCCCCTACCGTCCGCCACATGGTTACTTTTTGGTAGTTTTACTTTCCTCACACTACATTTTCTTTTTTTTTTTTACTTATTCCTTACTACTTGTTATTTTTTCTATTAGTTCTCATGTTGGTTTGTCATCTTTTATTCATTTTAAGTTATACTTCATTATTATGAATACCATCATATTCATATTAATACCATCATATTCATATTAGTAATTGTTGGTGGAGTTACTGTACTATTATTTTATTAATCTATTTACTCTATTTTACTCTTTTGTTATTAATTCATACTGTTATTTTTCATCACATTAATTTGGTCTTTGGCTATTCATAATTATAAGGCTGTTCATTATTGTTTTTACTTGATGTTATTTTTCCTCTTCGTCTTAATTATTGTTTAGTCATTCATTACTAGAACTTATTCTTCATTGATATGAAGTTTTTCTTTTACAGTTATCAGTTATTTGTTACTCATCTATTATGTATTCATTACTATTACTTAATGATTCATTATTCTTTATTATTCTTCATTCATTACCAGACATACAACCAACCAATAAGGTTGAACATAAAGGATGGTTACAGAATAAACCAAAGGTATTGATTGAATCATTAGACTTTTGGAGGCAATAATAACAATAACAAAAATCTGAGGACCATCAAGATCATCAGGTCAGCAAGTCTATCAGGTTCATCAAGTCTGTCAAATCCATCAGGACCATCATGTCTTTGAAGTCCATCATAGTCCTGAAAAACCAAGAAATGCTGGAAACCAAAGACTATGAAGAAAAATCATACATCTGTCCTTTTATCCATATATCAAAGCCTTCCATATATATATTTCCTACTGGTCTATCCATCCATCCGTGTATCTCTAAAGTCCTTCTTTCCTTCCTGGACTTGCGTTGACCCGTCTCCTTGTTTATCATACGATTTCAAGCAAATCCTGAGGTCATCAAGGATCCTGTGGAGCCTCATTATTGCCGTTGGATGTGCCTGGGGGGCATAAATCTCTCCCCATTCACTCAGTGTCAGGGCCCTCAGAGGAGATTAGCAGAAGGTCCATCAATAGCCCATCACATGCCACTCCCTCCCATGCCTCCTTGTTCTGCCTCCCTTATTATCTTAACCACATGTCTGGCCATGTTAGCTCACACTGTACGTGGACGACCCCGCTCATTACAGATATGTAGGCCAGGTCAGTCCTCTTTACCACGACAATGCAGGAATTATTTTGGCGGTGAGCTTTGCGAGGAGTCTGTCTGGATGAAAACATCGCCTGGGGTAGTGCTTTGCAGAGGGCTTCGTATTGGCACTGGGCCCCTGCTGACAACCGGAGAATGGACTAGTGTAGCCGAATGCTAACTCATATGGAGGCTGAGCACTGCACGGTCAGACAAAGCCCCCGAGAGACAAAAGTGATGATGATCATCGCATGACTCCAGAGCCCCGGAGACATGGTATTAACTGTAATTGGTGTGATTTTATTATGTCAGTGGAATGCATGAGCTGTAGCCCCTAATAAAGACACAAACAGAGTCGACCTGGACTTGTACTGGAGAATATCTGCATGAGCTCCGGCTTTAGTAAGTCATCCTCACACACAGGCCCCTGGACATACTTTAACCTGGTAATGTCCACACTTATGCATCAGAACCACAACACTGTATTCAGGCCAGGGAGAAATTATTAGGCGTTAGACCATCGGTTATTTCTAGTAGAATGAAAAAAGTAGCAGGAAAGAAATGGACAATATAACAAGGAAATAAAAAAAAGAACCATGTGATGATTTCTGCAAAGTTAGCAATAATTCAGGCTGGATAGCTCAGTTGGTAAGGCACGGGCTGGTGCATAGGGAACCCGAGTTCAATTCCCGGTGTAAGCGTCCAGTGGGTTGTGTCAGGAAGGGCATCCAACGTAAAAACTTTTGCCAAATCAAATATGCAAATTGGATTCGCTGTGGCAACCCTGGAAGGGAATAAGCCGAAAGAAAACATCATCTAACTGTAAGCCTCTGTTCAAACTTATCTCATCTGCATTTCTGCAATGCAGTAAAGGATTGCATTTGCAATCCTTTACTGCATTCCACTAAAGGATTATTATATAAACACTAGCTGTTCATCTTTCTAATAGTTCTAGTTGAGTTTCCTGTAATTAATGCAATTATACCCACCCCCGTCTGTGAAGTCACAGAGTTACTTCACAACTCTGTGACTGATTTTGTGAAGTAAATTGTTTGGTGAGGCTGACCAACATTTTCAGCAGGGGTGTGCAATACTGCATGTTTTGGTATAAATCTGATACCAAGTAAATATGGATCAGCATCGCCGATACCAATACTGATACCAATACTTTTCAATAAATAAGGTGGAATGCAAAACAGAATTGCGTCAAAGTTCATAATTAAATAGATAATGCTTTATTTTCAATTTTTACCCCAACAAATCTTAAATGAAAGGTGCACGCACACCAGTAAATACATTAAAACAAACAAGTTTTGCCGGGATTTCTCTACTCCTGTCTCTGTTTTTGCAGCTTCATGTTTACTTTCTTGGATGTTTTTTTTTTTTTAATATGTTCATATAAATTGGTAGTGTTTTCACTATACCTGATTAGCTTTTTACATATCACACATTTTGCTGTTGTCTCATTTTTGGCTTCAAAATACAGCCCCCTCTTCCTCTCTGCCATTCGTCTGTTGTATTTTCTCTATGCGTGTGTGTGATGATGAACCTGAGCCAGCTACTTGTTTGTTTGCTTTGCGCGTCTACTTCACATCACGTGTTGGTGCAACATCTAAACACAAAACGGGGAGCAAAGTGTGCCTGCTCTGCGCTGACAGAGGGGCGGCGAGTCTGGCGACTTGGCTGTTTTCCTCTTTGCCGAAACCACAGCATTGCAAACAAGAGCAGAACTTAAAGTAAAGAATCGATCTCATCAGGCCAGTATTGATCTGATACCAACTTGTTCGATACTATAGATATTTGGATCAATCTGCCCATCACTAATTTCTACAGAAGCGCATATAGAAAAGGTAAAGGCCATTTGTACCTGAGTTTGATTCAGGTTTCTCAGAGGTTGTGAGGAAGTCAAAAAGACTGTGAAATATTCTTCAAGTACATCTGGTAGGTACTGTAGCTCATGGTTAATTTAAGGCCTTGGGTTCTTCTTTGAACAGATTGTATTTCTGAAGCAGCTTACTCAACGTCTGCCGCTGAAGGCTTTGGATTTACTGGTGCACAGCGTGATTCCCTGGCCTTTCTCAACACCACTGCATTGGAAATGGGCTGATGATGCTTGTATGGGACCAAGTGTAGCCTGTCAAGTTGTGATGTCGATGATGAGGAATGCATGAGGTGGGAAAAAAAGACTTAAAAACAAAAGAAAGAAAACCAAAAAACCAATATTCAACACTACTTCCACCGCCACTACCAACTAACTCATCTGTCTATTTGCACCCCTGGAATGGAAGGTGCAAGCAAACATGGACCTGAAATGTCAGAAATGACTGCTGAATGGTTTCCTTAAAGCTATCAACAATGACATTAAATGACAGTCCTTAAAGGTGTGAACCAACAAATAGTATTGAATTGAGTATACCACACACAGCAGCATAATAGAGTAAAAAAAACAAAAAAAAAAACAGAAGAGATACACAACAAATTGAATTCATGCACAATATGGACCACATAGACATGATTGAAGTCCCAGAGATGATAACGATAATGAGGGGCCGTTAATGCGTCCTTCGGAGAGAAACGGCAGTGAAAAAGTCTGCAGCCACCATTAGCATAGCACTCACAGCTGCTAACCGTTTAAAAACTGCAAACATAGATTATATCCGCAAATCATTCACTCACACGCATCTCCAGTACCCCCCTCATCTCCTCCTTCTTTGGTCTGCTCTCCCCAGTGGAAAACCAATCAAAAAAATGACAGAGTCCGGTGCAGTTCAATGCAGCAGTAGTCACACAGCTAGTACAGCTAGCACACCCACTGCAGATTCCATAGCCGTTAGCCTCCATCACAATGGTAGAGACGGTTGAACCGAAGAAGACCCCGGATATACGCTGGTTGTACCGTCACATCAATCCGCCTCCCGGTACACATGACACCAGCACTGCACCCACTGCCTGTTGCTGTAGACACGCGGGTCCCTCCGGTGTACACCACTGTTGATCATCTCAGCTGTAGACACACACTGGCTCATGATACCACGTTGGATTGAGGTCCGGGAGTCATGAACGTAGTAAAAACCCAGCCCTAATCTCACAAACACTTCAAAAATGGCGCATGTCCATGTTGTACAGGAGTCCCATTAACATGACCACAAGAGCCGGGCAGAAAAACTTAAAAGTAGGAAAAAGTTACGGAGCTGCTGTTACAGGCAGCCATTAGGACGGCACCATCTTGGATCAATGTCGTGTAGAAAAACAACCATATACTAGTAAATAAGTTTAATAACATGAAACCCCTGGAAATAATCAAAACCATATCATAGAAAGGAATAAGTGATGGTGGTAGAAATGAATATATAATGACTAAAACAGCTACATCAACGTAAGATTCCTCGATTTTATTCCACTTTAACGTATATCTGACCATTAAAATGGAAGATACTGTTTGATTCTCTAACTGTATTTCCTCAACCACAGCAAACATACAAGGCAATTAAAATGATACAGTACTGTAAAAAAAAAGATACAAAAATGGATATTTTATCTGTGTGCTTTGTGGAATCCTCCTGTGGTAATAACGTGGGCAGCCTTGGCATGTTGTGTCCAACAATCCTGCATAATAGGCGACTCAGGTAGCTCATGTTGACACACTGTCTGAGCTCTTCATTGATGCAGACCCCGCTTCATTAGTTAGATTCTCTAACTGCAGCGGTATAGGGTCAACTTTATTTTAGGAACCAATTTCCCAGCTCCCACAAGAATAAGAGCACTGTGCTTTAACACACGTAGCAGCTTCATACCAAATGGAGAAATACCAGCCCTCCTAAGAGGTGCAAATGAAATTCATCAAGAAGAAGTGGTCGCTTAAGAAAATTCCTTTCATGAATTGAAGGTTATATGTGAGTCTAATACTGTAAGAGGAGTGTATTGTCCTTGCTTTAACCTCTGCAATTGACTTATGCCATGGTTGGAGTTCATGCATCATTTAGTTATTAAAGAGGACTTTGCTACCAGCCCACTTCAGATTGGATTTTCAGCTTAACGGATCCTTTTTGTTCAATCTATCTAAGCTTTTAACTGAACCTGACAGGCGTTGGGCGAGAGAAGCAGGATCTGTCCACAGTAACTTTAAAAGAAAACAGCCGACCCTATTTCACTGTACATTAAACCAATTACAGGGGCTGGAAAAGAGGAGGGGTCACCGTCAAACATTGGAAAGATTGAGCCAAAGGGTTGTCTGAGATAGGTTTTAGGAAGGCTCCACATGTAATTCAACTTGTGTTATGTATAAGTGGTACACACTGATACTGGAGACCACCTACAGTTTGAGTGTTATGAAAAAAAAAAAGTAAAAGAAAATCAGTGAAAAAATAGACAGTTTCAAAATAATGATGTTCATGAATAATGATAAAGGAGGTCTCAGAGGCTTCACACACATTCCATTGCCAAACAGCGAGAAACTGGCAGGATGAAGCTTATCGGGCGAATGCCACAAGATTCATGGGGGAAAATATTACAAATCCTACTTGGCGGGAAAACAGTCGCTGGTGTATGTTCACCAAGCTGATTGCGAATGCGGGCCTCCCCAACAGTACGTCCTCAGGGTGTGTGGATGTGACGGGCGTTGCACAAGCGCTGGCAAACCAACAATGTACAGTTGTGTGTGAATGATTGTGAGGAAAAGCTAAAAGCAAAGCCCAACCTCAGGAAATTCGGCTTAAAATAACCTAAAACCTTATGTAACATCAAAGTTGAGTGTGTAATTAAGCATCTGTGATATAGATGCATTCATGACGACACACAAAACCGCCACATTTGTCACGTCTGTGGAGGCTTCGCATCAGAATGTGATTGACAGCTGGTATATTAGGGATGTTAGTGAGAGTGTTCCAAGATGAGATGACCTGAACATCCTATGAATACATTGACATGTATTCATAGGATTAGTGGATGAAAAGGTATTAACAGTTCCGATCAGTGGACGGTTTTGGTTGACAGTGGATGTTTGGCTCTTTAAAGGTTAATACATGAGTAAATAAACAGTTTCAACAACAAAAAAATAAAACCCTGGATTTAAGAAAATAGTCCATGGAGTGGTTCATAATGGACTGCATTTATATAGCGCCTTTCTGCACACTTTACATTCACACACCAGTGGGCGACTTTAGGGTTCAGCGTCTTGCTTCAACATGTGGACAGTCAGAGCCAGAATTCGAACTGCCAACCCCTCAGCCATTGGACGACCCGCTCTACCAACTGAGCCACAGCCGCCCTAATGTTTCAGATGGAATATCTTATTTAACTCTACCTGGTACAGTCATACAATCCTCCCAAGTCTTCAATGTCTAAAAGGTGGGACAATGATGGGCTGGATCAGGTTTGTGACAGAATGGGTTGAGGGCGAATGAGACATCACTTTCACATGTGGATGAACCTCCATAAAGTCCAGACGAAGACTTGATGCAGCAGTCCCAGTCTCCATCATCAATAATCAAACATTAATGACACTACAAGTGGAAAAAAATATCATGAACCTTATTATAATCCTACATCATTATTAGATTAGATTTGATATACCTTTATTCATTCCACTTGTGTAAATTTCAGCGTCAAAAAAACACGTCACAGTTAATGTCTCCTGTCATCAAAACCAAAGGCACTACAGTCAAATATTGCATGTGGTGACTTTTTATTTATTTATTTATTTATTTATTTTTGGCCAGGCAGTGCACAAAGTCATTAATAGTCAAAATTTAAAAACTCCACTACGAAATGTGACTGTTAAATTATGCTAACAGGTTATTTTGTAAACAAGTAACAATACAATTCTATGTCAAACTTCTTTTGAACTTTGACCCTTAAATAGAGGGAAAGCAGATCTGACTGATGCAATTATTTGATTACTTCCAGTTTTGGGCCATGTATGGCCGTGTCGTCAATCATTGATCATTGTCCGCTATTTGACAGACCTGAAACGACACATGCTGAATTGCCATTGTGGGTTTCCATTTCCAGAGGCTTTCATGTTCTCTTCATGACTCTTTGGTGTTTTGAATAAAAAGGGCGACAGATTTCCAATCCTCAGTGGGGGCATTGCACAACTCCCTGACTGGCACCAACACCCTGGGCAACGCTCAGAAAGGGCATCTCCGCAATGCACACCCCAGGCCGAGCAAATCAAAAACAAGCATAGATAGAGGGCGAACAACGAGCTGCCGGAGGACGGAGGAGCAAAACAATAAACAAGTCAAGTCGGTTCTATTCCACAAGGAGAACGCTAAGGTCGTTCCACCTCTGCTGAATCACTTAGGAAAGGTGCATTGCAGGAGATTGGGTTATTAACCCCCGTGGACACACTGACAGGCAGCTTTTCAATGGGATCATCAGAGGAGTGAAAATGCAAACAGCATGTTGTGTTTGGGTGAACGTGAAGCGGGCGGGTAAACAGCAATTTCTACTTGACCCCATCACAAACCCTATTCATTTCATGAAGCAATTCAAGCTGATAACAGCTACGATGACGCTCTATCTGAACCAGGAGATGGATTTCAACGCTCGTCTCCGACTTTATCCGGTAGAACTGATAATGTGCAAAAATACACACTCAGGGTTCTTAACATATAGAACTCAAGTGTCCCAGATTTGAGTAAAACCTGTAAAGGAAAGGGAAGCGAATGCACACCAGGGATCACATTTCCTATTCTTCTGTTTTCTCCCCCTCTGTCTAAAGAAGGATTCGCTGGCTTTGAATTATTAATTCCCTCTGCGTTCGATTTGTATGTCGTGTCACTTTTATCAATTATGTGCAGGATCTCTCCTTGGTCTGAACACATTGTTTTAATCCAATATCTACATTCCACCTTGGATGGAACCAACATCTTTTACAGCAGTTACGTCCCAGAAATCGGATCCATGCATTCGACTAAAATATAAAGTCGAACTTTATATGTGAAGGTTATTTCCCAAGTGGATGTGAAGTCTTCACAGACAAACAATAGGGGGAGTCGGATCATACCGGAAAAACAACACTGATTTGAGGAATTCATCTTCACCAGATTACAATCACACTAAAAGCCTTTTTCCAGATTGAATAGTTGTTGATTTCATTCATTTCTAACTCTTCCACATTTAAAAAAAGACTTTTTTTTTTCATAGGACAATTTTACAATCATAGACTATTATCATAGACTATTACCTGCTATTGCCTTGTAGTCTATGATAATAGACTACAAGGCGACAACCCCAACCAACAATGGCAGGGTCAGAGACAGGACAGGTACACTGACAGAGACGAGCCAAAAAAAAAAAAAAAGGAAAATGACTGTATAGTGTAAAGAAATGAGTGAACCGAATGAGACATCCAGAAATGTATCTTGATCAAATAACAGCCAAACTTCAAGACTTTTTTCTAATCGTAACGGCTGCTGGTTTCATTCATTTCTAACTTTTCCATTATAACGACACAACAATTATGGTAAAAAAAACAAACAAAAAACAATGCACCATATATTCTATATTTTTTTGTAGTATATTGTATATTTTTGGTTTCCTCTAAATGCATCAATATCCCAGATGCCTCTGAACACCCTGGGACAAGCTGTTAAAAGCGCTGAAAGGTGTTAAATGCATCATATACCTGCAAGCGTCTAGGTCTATGTCACCTGTGTTGGGATGATTGATAACATAAAGAATATTGGCCGATGAAGCTTCATGTACAAATGTGACCTAATTAAATCATTTCACCACTGAGTGGGAGTCCTACCCGTCAGCTCTGTATTTTAAAGACTTTAACCCTCGCTAGGCCTGACCTCTGAGCCGTGCCTCCTGTCAGTGAAGCCCACTTATTTCACAATAATGTCAAGTGGTAAAATGACTCACCGTCTATCTGTCTTTGTATCAAATTGTCTATGCTGAGGACGGACTGAAGGCACTTGACCCTGTCACCCCCCCAGTTATTACATGTTTTCAAAGCAGCGGCAGTTGAAGTCCGTCCCTTATTTTCTGGCTCTATCTTTAGTCGGGGGTGTTAATGGTGTGATGTCGGTCAGCTGCGAAGGGCAACAAACTGTTCACACTTCCTGGGGGGTTTTAGTAATGCCACCGTGGTTTGTCTGAGGCTGTTTAACACATCATCATATCTGGTCACTTTGATGCCCACGGTGGTTTATAATCGCACTATAAATAAATAATGGTGATGTTGGTATGAGTTCAGCTCAGATGAGAAGTAAATGAAGGCTCAGTCTTATGGACTCGACGACATTTAACACTATCAGGGTCACCTTTTGTGTGAAATCATCATAAAAGTCACAATGGTTGTATTATGTTGATGCTCCTACCGCTGTGCTTAAAAGGGTTCAGTGGGTTTAATAAAGCAATGATTAACAGGTTCAGTTCATACTTTAGATCGGAGCTTAGTCTACATTTGCTGTTAACTCAGACTTAAATACATTAACTGATAGTAAAGCAATAGATAAAATGACACCTTTATGAACCTATGATGTAATATCACTGTTTGAGGAAGGAAACAGTGGAAGAAATCGTTGTTTATGCACAGACTGTCGATGCTTATAAATGATGATGATGATCATGATTTTCAACTCACTGGCCCGCCTTGCAATGAACTGTCGGTTTTGTCCAGTGTTACCCCCGCCTTCACCCTTGAGTATCTGCAATAGGCTCCAGTGACGCCCCCGAGACCCTGCAAAGGATATAGTGTGTTCAGGAAATGAATTAATAAATGAACTCACTGGCACATATTCATTCATTCATTCATCATCCAACCCGCTGAATCCTTTCCAGGGTCGCGGGGGTCGCTGGAGCCTATCCCAGCCATGTAGGGCGAAGGCGGGGGACCCTGGACAAGTCGCCAGTTCATCGCAGGGTCATCATGGGCAAGGTGGGTGAAGTGTCTTGCCCAAGGACACAACGGCTCATGATCAGGAAAGGGCAGGAATCGAACCGCCAACCCTTCAGTTAACAGACGACCCGCTCTACCACCTGAGCCACGTCCGCCCCAACAGGCACATATTTTTACAAAAATATTCTAAATATTTCTTTCCTTCTACTGGTCCATGTGTTAATGGTTTATAACATGTCAATGGTTCCACATATCAGTCTAGTTCCTATTGATCACTGATGTCAGTCATATATGGACTGTGATGGAATGAGTTGACTTCTCCTCCAGTGAAAGTACCACCCACTACTATTGGAGACCACAGGTCTAGAACATAGAACACAACCTGACAACAGTGGGTTGATTATTGGTATAACTTGACAATGACTTAAATGGACACTGGAACAATTTCTACAAAGTGGATCCTAGAGCAGGGGTTCCCAAACTTTTCCATGCCAAGGCCCCCCAAACCACTCTGGCCCTTGGCCAGGGACCCCCTTTGCTAAAAACACAGCAAATGCTTCTAAAAGAAATATCAACTTTTAGTTTGTATTTCATTACTTTTTATTCAGTTTTCAATATTTCTTATTTGTAAGCACAGAAAATATATATCTCAAATATAACATTTTCACATAATCACAAATATAAAAAATATATTGTGTAATACTATATTTTTTCCCCCCTAGTGCACCCTGGCGGCCCCCCAGTGGGCCGCGGCCCCCACTTTGAAAACCACTGTCCTAGAGAAGTTTGTTTAAGTCTGTTCAACACCCAGTTTCTCTGCACTACAATAACACTGTGCAGTGTTGGCATTCCACAAGCCCCTGTTCTGATCCGCAGAGGGACGGTCATATGCTTCTGATCCTAATCCTCCTTTGCTGACTGTGGATATTAGGACCAAAAAGAGGCGAATCTGTGGGGCTCTGTCGCTAATGCGTCTTCAGGGTCGAGACCTGACAGAACAATTGAGACATCCTGCCTCTGCTCGGCTCCACTCTGTCAGATCCACGTGTGCGTGTCCACTTTTACCTGTTATGAATTGTTGAGGGCTGTTTTTCCAATTGCCCCTCCCCCTCCTCTTCGTCTTCCTCACACAGGCTAGAGAGAGAGTACTAAGTAACAGTGTACTTAGAGACCTGAAATACTTTTAGCACTAATGCGCTGTTCAGTGAACCGTCACGGTGCCAAGATTGACACCATTTTTTACACAGCTTCCCATTAGTGTCACTCAGCCTCCATCGTGGCACATTAAAATAAACTAATGATGTTTCTTCACCAAATGGCTCATGGAGTATTAACTGAGAAGAGTGGCTGTTCTGTACTTACTGCACTTTCACCTAAAAGAGTGGTACAAAAGAAAAAAACTCCTTACAGTGTCAGGAATGGAACACAGTTATGTTACATGCAAATGCCGCCGGGAAAATGATACTTGGCACTGGGAGTCAATGGCTGTGTGCCGCCAGAAGAAGACAAAATCATTGACATGACACAAAGAGAAAACCTCCACTATTTTTTTTTTCCAACCTCCTGTTCCCACCGTTGACCACGGTTGCTTTATTTAGGCGGATCAGTGTCAGCGAGGCTTAGTTCCAGCCCGGGGCCATCCCTGCTGCTCTAGTGGCCTGCATACGAACATACTTTGGGTCCTTTCTGCATTGACAGGCATCTCCCCAACCCTCTCTGGACACCACTGTGGAACTACTGAAGGGGAAACTGAAATATGCTGCCTTTCCGCAAGGTCGGGCTTAGGCAGGACTGACACCTGCTGCCGGCCATGTACGACACGGCATCCAGAGGATCTGCAAACCCCACCTCAGTCCTCCGCCGCTGCTCCGCTATTATCACTTGAATATATTCAATAGCGGCTGTGGAACCAGATTATTAGGAAATAAAACAAATGCATGCCAAAACCATGTATTGTTATGCATCGATTTCTCTGTGGGAGGTGATTGACTTTCACTCATTACATCCATGAACCTCTTCGGAACATTATTCACACAGAGGAGATAAGTCACACAACAAACATACCTTCATACAGCCATAGGCCTTTGTCACAGGTTGTTTTTGTTCAACACTGAACCCATTCATTATCCTTTAACATATGGTGTATAAACCTGTCCAGATACAGTATATTTATAATGTATGTCTTCACTGCTGAAGCATCAAGATAGCACTTTACAGGAAGAGGCTTAGAATAAAGATCGTTTCACATGTATTAAGCCCTTTACAAACTATATAAAAGTGATTATTCATGTTATTACATTATTGAACACATACACTTTTAGAGTACAAGACAGAAAAACTTGGCCTTGATAAAGTATCACTTCTGGTAATGTAGAGTTACATGTATAGATGTGTTTTAAGTACACCATGTTTCTTACCTATTACTAACTATATGATTTACAGTTAATAAGCACATTAGTTAAAGTCATAATTACATCATTAACTGTTAATTAGTACATCTTTAAATATTAATAAATTCACATCTAACAATGACAACCACATAAAATAAAGATAAAATAAAATTAATCTCATAAAGCTGATAATGTACAAACTCTTCAGTATTACGACACCTTGTTGGAGACAAAAGGATGAAAAGCACAACGTAGAACCATGATATCTATGTTTGTATGGCACAAACACTCCAAAACTTTTTGTTCTCTGGAAGTGATGCAGTTCTGTTTATGTATCATTACGTACATTTTCAAACACTACTTCAGTAAGTCATTACATTATCAGTTCAGTATTCTTGTGTTTGTGGCTTTATAACATGTACAATGGGATAAATCTTTATTTTATAAGACAGGTTTTGCATCATCTGCACATCTGTGTTGAATATAAAGGGTTTCCAGGGCCGTATAAATGATTTTCCAAACTGACAAAGCCTCAAACCCATGCTGCGCCTCAATGCTGGTTTTACTTACCCATCCATCTCCATCTGAACACCAGAGGATCCACATTACAATAAACGTCATTATGCCTGCGTTACAGGCTTTCGGTACCACTTGCCCAAAGAAATAAGTGTGTTGCCATGGAAACGAATGATGTAATGAGTCGGGGGGGCTCCTGCATTTAATCAAAGTATAAAAGTCTGTTGCATTTGCTTGAGGATTTTTTTTTTTTTTTTAAGTCAACCCCTTGCATTTCTGACCGCGGAAGGCTCTTTTAATGAGAAAACAAGCCGGAGCCAGTGTAATCGCCAGGGTCTCCCCTGTTATGAATAGCTTGGTCGCCTATACATTACAGCAAGAAATTCAACATGTCTGCCAGGGGTACTTGGGGAAATCACATTCCTTGGTGTGTGGGAGTGTTGCTTTTTATTACCTGCCTCAGAGCTTCAAATCCAATTCCATCTCCTCACTTCTCCCAGGGCCTTCCTCTGTCAGTGTGGAGAGAACATTGGATAGGTGATGATGCAGCCTTCTGGATGGAACGGCTATAGCCTGCAGGTGACTTTAAATTAACACCCTTCATTAAGAGCATCCATCACATGGGATCCATAGGGAATCACCGGCGAACACCCCATGACACGTCAGTGGAGGGTCCGCGGAAAACGGCACCTATGCTGAGCACATGGATCCCATATAATCCACGTATCACCACGGAAACAGCCTCTGGGGCTTAATGGCCGTATATGTAGACAATGTCCTGAGCTCTGTCTACATCTTGTACACTATACTCACCCGATATTTGTTCAAGGCTATAACTTTTTCCTCGAAATATGCCTTAAATATCTTTGTGTGTACAGATCCATAGGAAAATGATTTATTATGTATCAAAAAGTGAGATCAAGTGCAGGTTTCATATTAAATAATTACTAAATCCAGGTAAACGAAAGCTAACCAATGATAAGACTCTTATTATTTATTTATCTATTTTTAGGTGATGAAATACATTTGATCTTTGTTCCAATGTGTTCAATGTTTGTTGTTTTTTTATTTATTTATTTATTTTTTTATTTCAATAATATAACTATTATTATTTCTTAGGGTTAGAGTTATATGAGTTGTTACAAACGTATAACTTATGTATGATTACTTACTCCTTCATTACTTTTATTAGAATTATTATTGTTTTGGTTATTATCATGTATATTAGTATCATTATTATCAAAATTGTTTTTTTTAAATGTATCATTATTAATAGTATGTGAAGCCTCTTTTTACTACTGTTTTATAGTTCTTTTCCATTTTATCTTTAATTATTATATCAAAATATCATAGAATGTCATACAGTGCTCTTAGTGGAGCCTTACCTAGAGAATAATGGCCAGTCTAATTTCATTTTATTTAATTCAATATTATCTAATCTGATCCGATGGAAACTTTTTCTTAAAATAAGCATTAAATCCCAATTGTACATGTACATTAACTGATACTACACTTATTTGTAAATCATATGAAGGTTTTTTTTTTAATTATCATTATCTGATTTTTGTTTACATGTCATTGTATCATACTATGGTGTTTTTGAAAGGCCCAACTCAACCATGCAATATAGTTAAGAATTCATATAAGCTTATATACGTCACATCAGCTACAAGCCTGTAACTGTCTGATTGCATTGTTCTTGTCAAATACATAAAATAAAATATTAAGAACTTTTGTAAATGCTTATCAACATGATTATGTGTTAATAACAACACATAATCCGTCATATTAACATGGTAACATGTTTGTTTTTTTCTTACTCTACGTTGATATTGTTAACCGTCAATGTTGAAGATGTTATCAGTCCTTGTTTTCCAGACTCATTGGTGGTAAAACAGGCGGTGGTCGACAGTCTGCACTATAATGGGAAGGGTTTGGGTATAGATTCAGAAGAGCCATCTTTGGTATTTTTGGTTCCTCCATACACAGCTGCATCCTTTATGAGGTGGAGAATGGCAGCGCCATCACGCAGGCGTCTAGGGTGCTTGGGTTCCATTCACTGGGACTTAGACTCCGTTCCCCCAGCCCAACTTATCCTGCTCAAACAGCGGCCACACTTGGCCGACAGAGCTGGGCTGTTTCAGTGGCCTGGAAGCTTCGGGGCTCGCAGAGGCTTTAGCAAAGGCGGGGGAAGAGGCGAGGAATCTGGGCTGCGGCGCGAAAACACCGCCGGGCCGGGATCCCTGAGCAGAATTTCTGAAAAGGCTCATTATGCCAGATTGGGGAGAAAGTGGCATTGAGGGGTAGAAGGGGTGAACAGGAGCTCAAGGCGAAGTGTCCATCAGAGCGGCTGTGGTGCGTTTAGACACATCACCGCTGGGACAAATGGGGATCAAGGGTTGGAGCCGGATCACATGACCAACCACAGCCAGCACCGCCCGACTTCCACTGTCCAAGTTGTATCACTGTGTACAACATAACATCCACTACGACGAGACGTTGTTCTGTGGTGAGAGAAGGAGTTAAACCTAAAGGACATGGGGGTGACGTACAATAGATGTGTCAAACATACGACCCGTGGATCAAAACTGACCGTCCAAAGACAAGACTTGACGTAAATTTCCTCGAATTGTTCAATGCCAAATATTGCTAGTGCTATCAAAAAACAGAAAGTCATTGTTAAATGTGACAGAATGTAGAGAACATTTTTCCAATACAGTGTTTGACATGATCTCGAGTGGGTCTTTTTTTTTTTTTTTTGTCTTAGCTTTGTATAAAACAAAACAAAACAAGAAACACATGAAACCTTAAAGGTAAAAAAGTGTAATAGTACCAAAGTTCTATATTATTAACTGTTGTGTGTGTTTGTAGATCCGCAGTGATGTGGATATTATAACGAACATGAGTAAGTGATGAACTGAGGTGAAATAGTGCTATAATTACACTGACTTCTCTCGGTCGTTCACATTGTTTAAGGACAGTCGGTAAATTGAAACATTTAAGTTAATATTTTACAAACTAGAAATGTCAGCTGTGGAAAAATGTCCTTTGAAGTGAAATTTTCTGAAAAAAGAGGGAATTTAACTTCACCTTTGAGGTCTACAAAAAAAAAAAATCACAACCCAGATACTTGAGTTTTCAAAGTCAGTGGTAAGAGACACGTATGGAAGTCCATACATGACTTCTGTCAGCCATCACTAGTAATTATATTCATGTGAAACCAGTGTAATGTTATAAACTATCAACACAGTGGACCAGTATAAGGAAAGAAACATTTAGAATTTATTTTTTAAATAGATCTTAAAAATTCAAGAATGATAATTTGCAAAACTATGAGTGTACATATTCAGTCTGAAATGGTACCAACTAGGAGTTTCTGTCATGATTCCAGTATAGTCAAGTTGTGTTTATGTGTTTCCGGATCTTTTATTTTGTTTCATTTCCTGTTTCTTTAGCTTCACCTTCAGATTCCCTACCCAGCCGTGTCTCGTCAGCAATCATCCCCAATGTCTTCCAGCTGCCTGATTCCCTCTTGTATTTAAGTGGCATCTCTTACCTCTGTCCTTCGTCAGTTCGTTGCATGTCTGGTGTCTGAAAGCATCCTCGTTCTTGTCCTGCCTAACCTTGCTTATTTCTCTGCGTGACTACTGGGTGTTAGTTTAGTGTGGTATTGTTTTGGAATTCTTGTCTTGTGAAATTTTCTAAATTGTATTTTTCCTCTTCGAGCGATTTTGATTATGGAAACTTTCTTTTGTGATTGTCGTGATTGGCATTTTTACTCTTAGGAGTGATTTTGATTTAGAATTGTAACAGTTTGATTTTACCGTTGTGGGTATTTTTTGTTAATGATAATTAATAATCCCTTGTTGTTTTATGTCGCTTTATGTTACTTCCTAAAGAATCTTAAGTCTGAATTTATAATGTTTAAACCTAGTATGTTCAACTGTGAACATTAAATAAAATCTTATTTTGAAATCTAGTCGATCCCCATCTGGGAGTGTCTGCTGCATTTTATAGGGTAAAATTAAGGTTTTATATATATATATATCTTAAACCGAGGAAAATGTTTGAAGACATTATTAACAAAGACTATGACAAAGATGACATCAGACACAGCGCCTTCACACTAAAAGGTTCTGTGCTACAAAAAGACCAGAATAAATCATCAACTTCCAGATAAAGTAACTGTAACGACACATTTCTTCAAACCCAATAATCACAACAGCCTCCAATCCACTCATTTCTGAGAGTCACTCTTTTTACCCCAGTTTTTATTAATAACTATGACGTGCAACGTGACCGTTTCAAACTACCAACGATGAATCTAAGCCGTGTACGCAGACCATCATTGATCATCCACCTGTGACCTTTAAATATTAGATTCTAATTAAAACCCAACAAAAGGCATTTGGTTTGACAAAGGGGTCCGGTCTCGGAGCGGCGGAATACATTACAGTCCCATGGAAGTGCTCTTCCCACTGACACCTCACCAATCTACATTCACAGGCTTCAAAAGGGAATAAAATTATGAGGAAATTACAAGGCAAGTGAGTTTAGGTCCCACACGGGGAATTAAAACTTATTATCTGTGACAACCTGTCAACCGACGAGAACTCAAACATGAGCTCGCAGAGACACCGAAGGAGGTGTGAAAAAAGAGAACAATGAAAGAAAAGGCGAAGGAAAAGAGAAAAGGTCGGTAGGAGACATGGTGTAAAAGTTAAAAAAAAAAAAGAAAGAAAAGCAGCTCCTGGTAGAACGAGCACTAAACGCTTTAGACGACTGTGATTTGACGAGCTCCATCCCAACCAACTGTATTTCCACTTAATCTGTGACGTTTGTTGTGACTCCGGCTGCTGTTTCACAAAGTTAAAACCCCTAAATGTAAAAATCCACATGCACTTATTACTAACAGCTGATTTAAGAGACTTCAGTGAAATATGAACTGGTTTTTAGCTTCTTTATATAAAGTGTATTAATGTTTATTTCATTACATGGCTCTACTTTTAACTGTTTTAATGTCAAAATTTACTATGGTTTTATTATTTTGAAAATGTCACTATAAAAATTTAATTTTAAACGTGTTTTTAGTTGGGGTTTTTTTTCTCCCCATTAAATTTACAATGTTTTTGTCTCCAATACAGTCAATTTGAACATGTTTTTAGCTTGTAAAATTGACCAAAGTTTGAGTTTGGTTTATCCATTCACTGTGTAAAAATGGAAAAAAAATTACCTTGTTCCAAATGTATTTTATTATTTTCACTTTTTTAATGCATGCTGTAAAATACACAAAGGAATTCAGTTTATTTTTATCGTCACTGTGTAATGAATTTGACATAAACTTAAATTAAACATACATTTCTTAAATATAATCATCAATAGATGCTCAAGGTTTTGATAAGTCAGTTAAAGAGATGGAAATTACAAATGACTTAATGGATGATTATTTAATTAACAATATCGGAAAACCCTCTATAATGTCTAAAACCCTAAACCCCAGTGAGAGAAATACCAGTAAAATAAACAAATCATACATCAGCCGCCATTAAGCAAGTTGAAGCTCAACCCATCACCGTCCCTTTAACCGGTTAAAGGAAATTACAATACTCTGCGGAGTCCACAGTCAGATGCAATTAGTGGGACTGATGGCAAATTAGAGTAAATTATCATGCTATCTGATTTAATGGGCCTGGAGTGCGTACGCTTGCACTTCCACAGTCATGATGTCATCAGTGTGGATCCCAAGGGGGGCAGTCAAACATTTTACTTTAATACCCCCTGAGGAAATCCACTCGGATTCGGTCCACCCACCCTTAACACGCCACCTGGGAATGCCCAGAGAAGTGCATGAAAGCGCAGCAGCCGGGCTTAGAAACTTCAGAAAGAAAACTGTTTCTTTAGAAGTTGGTCAGAACATCCAAGCATTACCAAGTTTAGGCAACTTCTGAAAGCCTTAAAGCTTGGCTACATCTGAGAGATCTGTGTGTTTTTTTTTTTATTTTTTATTTTTTTGCGTTTCATAAAAAAACCCAAAAAACAGTTTTGCGCGTGGTAGGTTTTGACCAGCTGTGCCGCTTTGCTGTCGCTGAATATGTGAGTGGAATTAGTCCAGCGTGCTCCAGCGACTACAGGCCTGTTTAATAATACAGGAGGTGGTCGGTGGGCATGGGAGGGTGTGGGCATATGGGGGGTGGGGGTT
>JAPTHA010000011.1:13545268-13555910 GCA_029814585.1 Gymnapogon annona | reverse complement strand
AAAATTGAATTCCATAAAAGAATTTAATGCAAATGGGCATAGATTAACACTTATCTATACATTAAAAAAATGCTTTCCCACTTATGTCGTCCTCACCTTCATCCTCATGTGATAAAGGAGAACAGTCCACTTCAGTATATCTATGTGTTCAACTGTCATACAGATCTGAGTATTGGGTTGATACTTACACAACAGAAGGCTTTTCTATGGCCTCTGTCCTCTGTTGAACTGACATGTTCATCTACCAGGCAGGATATGAGGTGAGAGGATGGATATATGTTAAAACTGCACTTATTTGGGGTTAAATAAACAGTGATTATGTACTGCTGTATCTTAACCAGTGTCAAACAGGAATTAATGACATAAAGGCTATTCTTAGAATAATACTTTTATTCAGTTCAATAATGTTATAACCTACATGTTATTTTTAATTACGTCAAATGTTAAATCAGTGGACGAGTGTTTAGCAATTTATACATTGAATGGAGGAACTTCAGTTTTCTCCCATCATGCTTCTTTATCCTCAGTAGTACCAGTAGTGTCTCAGTAGTACCAGTACTCCCATTAGTAGTAGTGGTATTAGTATCAGTAGTAGAAGTAGTGTTGTCTTTCGGGTGGAATATCGCTTCGTATTCCATGCATGTTTGAATTAGAACCTCTAGCTCCAGTGGAATTACATAAGTAGCTGCTTGTTGTTGACGGTTGCCATGGTGAATCCATGTATCGGGGCTCTACTGATGAGGACTTGTTATGTGGTTCGTGCGTGCGCCTACTTCAGGGTACAACATACTCAGACTAGACTGAACTCATTCTAAGCCGCCTTTGTGAAACCAGATAGTCAGCGTTACTCAGCTCAGAGTAAATTAACCCAGAGCTTAAAAATAAACTCAGAGTATCTTGAACCTGGTTCGTGAAACGGACCCCAGAACTGAACTAAAGATCCCGATCACATAATGATGTTCCATTGGGTGGCTGTCATCACTTTGCTCCACCCACATGGTGACCTTTTCTGGAGATCTTCCATCAATTTATTTCTTTTAATTCCATAACATTACAGTGTTGCCAATGATCCACGAATGAATTTTTTCACTCAATCTGTTTTCATTCACACATTTGTTTTTCATCTATACAACAACTTTTGCACCTCTCAGAGCTGTTAAAAATCTTTTTTTCTTGACGTCTTTCCCACTCTGGAGTTGTTGTTTTTGTGTTGTTTTGTTTTAGATTAGATTAGATTAGATTAGATTCGATTAGATGTACCTTTTTGACACAAACTGAAAATCCAAGTAAAAACAAATGGATGGAAGAACACCTTTTGACAGATGCCACACACTTTTTTTTCCCCCCACACACGTCTCCAAAAACCTTTTTTCAATCTCTGGAGACTTTCTTATCTCTGCACTTCAGGTCAAGAGAAGTGCAGAGTTGTGCTGAGAACCACCTTTCTTGGATCTGAATCTGTGTACTTTTGCTTCAGAACATTAACTTGATCTGAACATGCAGAAATGTTAAAGTTAAAGACTGAACCTGTCAATATCTCAGTCACACTTTTATTTTCGACTGTGCCAATGTTCACATCATTATGACACATAATGACAGAAGCTGATTGGGGGATTGTAACTACTCGAGAAAAGCCCATAATGTCTCTGTCTTCTCCACTACACCACAGGCCGTGACACAACAGCCTCCAAAACCCTGGCTCACCAGAGCAGTAAAATCAACTCACTGCCGTTTGTATTGCCTGCCACTTGTCGTTCTCTCAGTCTCATTTACTCGCCTCACTGTTTTTTTCCTAACAACAAGCACAAAACATTGTCACTGGACCATCACTGACTCGGTTCAAATGACTTCTGAAATTGCTTTGTTTCCCCTCCCATGCACACACATGCCGCAGATGTTGTTTGGGTGAGTATGGCCCAGTGCCAGACTCAGGCGTGTCGTGTCATTAGCAGGTCGAGCTGACTGTGCGACTGACTTCGGTCTGTCCTTCCATTATTCATTTTCGTCGGAGGATGCAGAGTAATGCAGGTGGAGAAGTAACAGGGGTTGATAAAACGTCCTGTTTGAAGTCAGACAGAGCCTGATATGAGGTGATAATGGCTCACATTTGGATGATTTGGCTGAATTTCATGAAGTATTGAGAGAGAGTTACTTGTATTTTGCGTCTTTGTATATTGCTGTGATTATTGTCTGGATGAAACCACTAGGAATAACTGTTGTTTTTATGCAGAAAAAGAACCTTTCATCATTAAAAACAGTATCTCATCCACCTAAAGTACTGTAGTATTGTTCAAATGTTTTTCATCCACGTTGTTTACAATTTTTTACATTTAATTTTATTTCATCATTCATCAGTTCGGCCATAAATACAAATACCAAATACTCAAAAAGTGTCATATTTTTAACCCTTTAATTGACTGTAATTGATGGTAATTTTAACAATGAGGCACAAAACAATATACTACATAAAAAACGGGATTACTCTTTTTTCCACCATATGTCAACGATTAACAGCAACATTAGTGAATATAATTTATTCATTTATTTAATTCAGATCCTGTATTTTACACATCTTCATATACACAGCACCTAGCTTTACCATTATTTGAAGTCATGAGCTATCACAGAAGACAACTGTGGTCCAACTCTAGATCTTCATCAGTCCCGTGATCAGGAGCATTAACCTTGGTATATCTGTTTTTGATGGGATCCAGCAAAAGCCTTAGCCCATCTGAGAAATGAATATGGAACCTTCTAGCTGTGGAACACAGGTGGTAATTATTTCCTACCACGCTGCCAATGTTGAAAAAAAAAAAAAAGAATAGGAAAAACCCTGCGTGTTCTTTCACATTCCATCATCACATTTGGTAGCTTCGTCCCAAGCCTTTTGGTGCCTTGGTGCATCACGACAGTGTCAATTTCTGATGTGCAAGGAGCCAGATACAATTGAGTGTTGAATGTTGTAAAATGACGACATGGACCGGGTCATTAAGTAGCACAGACCATGGCAGAGAGAGGTGGCGGTGATGATGGAGAACCACTTCATGTGATTTAATTTTGCCATTTCCTTTTCCAAGTCCTCACAGCTTTTTTTTTTTTTAACTACGACCAAAGTGTTTTCAGTTAAGTGTTTGACTATTAACCAGAAATAGATCAACCCATGAAGTGACTGGTGCATTCACCGATGGGCTGGTACCCCCCTTTCCGCTAGTTGTGACCATGGGCTCATGTTGGTCAATTGTAGTGACCAGGTCCATTTCCACAGTAAAATGTAATTGCATCTCCAGGTGCTGTTAAGTGTACGTCGTCTCGTCTTTGGCCGAGTTGCTCCGAGGTCAACTCCAGATTAACTAACGTGATGTATCCCTGCTGCCACCGTACATTACCACTCACATTGTTCTCCAGGTCGAGTTACAAGGCAGCCATTGCTTTCAATTACACCCTCAACTCTTCTTTTTAATTAAACGTACAGGCAGATTAATTACCAGACGACTTAAATGATGAAAAAATTAGAGGTGTCCTGAAACATTGTGTTTAGCATGGATGCTCCCACCCCCAACCCCTCAAGGCCCAAAGTCTACATCGCCCGCTGTTCAATAACCAATCAGCAACAGGATGCATAGGCATGAGGCAAGCGGCATGGGGTAGTTTGTTTCTGTTTGCCAGACAGGTTCGATTCTTTGAGAGACACGGCCCACAAACCCAGACACCCAGAGCTGGAGGCTGGTAAAAACTAATTATGGCAGTGTTAAAAGGCAAGCTCAATGAGGCGCAGAGAAGACAGCAGATTCTCAGCACCTCTTGACTCCAACGCAGCAGCATGTGTGGTTGGGTGGAAAAACAGGGAGCTGGAGAGTCTTATTCACAGATATGTTACTGTAAATCCTGAGCAGGTTTCAGTCTGGTACTGGCTCAGAAGGACACATCAACTCACAGTTCCACAGCTGTTTCCAGGGAACAATGCTGATAATAATGTCGGTTGGAAAAAGGGAGTATCATTTCCAGCTCGCCGCCTGATTTGAAATGAGCTTCATTCGGAAGAATCCCTACAAAGTTTGTTGACAGTTTGAAGAAATTTTGATTATGGCTTTTTCTAAATGACATTTTTAAATATTAAAAAAATTACCTTTGCTGGTAATGGTGACTAGATTGAATTATTTAAATGCAATTTTTACAGATGTCATTACAGTAACTATTGAACACTGATGGGAAGTCATAAATGAGTCCTTGACCTTAAGTAATCATAAAGTGTCAAGCTCAAGTTCATAGTCTACATTTCAACAACCTTCTCCGAAACTACTGGTTGAATTCATGTAATATTTTCTACGTAGCTTCCTTTGAACCATGTTAACACAGTGGGCCATATTTAGAAGGCTTGTTATATTTTGATTATTATGGACATATTTTGCTGTATTTGTACAATATGATACATTATATTATTCAATAGACAAACAATTTGTGACTATGGAATGGCAGTGAATATATATATAGCTCATAGGGTAGAGTATATATATATATTTCCATGCATGTATAACTGTAGATAGTATATGCGTGTTGGTGTATAAATATATGTACAGATCTACAATGGTAAAGACAAAATGTTTCAGACACTGTTAAAATCTCAAATACTATCATGAAATATTTTTATCATTCTCCTCAATGGAACTGAGCATGTGCAGAAGAACATGCTGGTTTAGTGGATCAATACTTGGTACAGTTCATTGACTTACATCATAAATGGATGAGGAGAACCACCACAATGTACCGCATGTATGTACGCATACGTTTACACAAAGCACTTATTTACTACATAAGGTCTTTTGTTTTTTTTCTCCTGGATATTTTTCTACTGCCGTGTTCAAAATACACGATCAATCAAATCAGTCAATAAATCTATATGGGATGTAAATAAATACAGGTTCTATACTGTGAAATACAGTCATAGTCATACACAGTTCATACATAATTGTGGTTTTTCGCAGTCTAAGTGTCTTTCTCTATGAGCCTCTATCATACTGTACGTCTCCTCCCCTGATACATTTACACCTGCGCTCCGATCCACCTCCATTGATGTCCATTCAGAATGACCTGTAATACCAGCGTTACAGCCGCGTTCACATCCGACTCTCAGATGTCCATTGGAGTCGACAGCTATCCATCACAGAGCGGCGCTATATTAAGACGACATCAGAGGGCCTTTAAAACCAGAGAACAACGGATGTATGGGTATCAGATGAAGGCATTAGGGAGAGTCTGAGTGACACAAACATGTTGTGAGAGATGAACAACATCTGGTGCATCCAATCTTATCCCCTGCTCTGGTCATTATTCTGTGTTGTGATGGAGAGCTGCTGTATTGGCTGTTCTCAATGTGCTAATCTTAGTTTTAATTCCCATGCATTCCTCTGGCTTAATGGACTTTTTGGTGAGTACTAACATTTTTAGTTTACCTCACTTTTTTATGGTTTAAATGCTAACAGTGCCTTGGTTTGTTGACACTGCGCACGGTTGTTTTCGTCGATTTAAGTGGCACCACAAGGGACTTGTGGGAAATTTTTTAAAAATGAAATTGTAAAAAAACACTAAAAGCTGTGGGATTAAGACGGTGTTACTGTGCTTTTTTGCTCTTTCTGCTACAGTACAAATGAGGAACGCCTGCGAGATGGGGGGAGTTATTATTCGATGGGACTTCTCTTTATAAAGCGCATTATTAGACTCCTTTTCATGGAATGCGAGGAAGAGGAGGCGAGGAGCTACACGAGGAGCGACGCAAGGAGGTTAGGGAGGTGGTCCGAGAATGGCTTTGACAAAATGAGTGCAGTCCCTGAACTAAACCCTGGGGATTGAAAGTGGATTGAATGCATCTCAGCGTTTACAGACAGCCTTTGGCACTGCAGGGACAGCGATGTGGGGAAGGGGGTGGGTGCAGGGGAGAAGAGAAAACGAGCAGTGGAGTGTTACTGGATGACCAGTGGAGCTTCTCAATGCCCCCTCCTCTCCTATTATACCATTACAGAGGCCGGGGGTCCTTGGTTCAACCAGTCACCGGTGAGACCCCCCCCCCCCCCCTACACACACACACATGCACACACACTTCCTCCAACCCAAAACCACCACCCCTCCTGCCTCTTCATCACTACAGCAGGAATTACACCCAACTGGCGGGGCCAGACTAATTCCTGGATGACAGGAGCAAAAGAGGCAGCGGGTTCCACAAGGGTTAAAATGCCTTAATCTTTTTATCCTGTGCTAGAAAAGGACTATTCACAGATTTGATACACTCGCTCTAAATCTTTAAGTGGCGTGCGAGGCCAACGCTGAGGGGAATTCCACACACATAGACGAAACCTGGCAGCCGGCCCAGGATGGCAGCGTTATAAAACATCAAATATATGGTGTTGGGATTATAATACACATCACAACACTCTCCTCGTACACTGATATTGTCAAAATGTTGTCATGTTTTGTGATTAATTGGTGAAAGTGCTGTTTGGTGATGAAAGCTCTGTCAGCAAAGCTTATAATGTTATGTGGAAATAAATCTACTTTTATCGCTCAGACAGTTCTTGCCTCCTCCTCCTCCTCTTGCCAGTATCTACTGTATGTCCTTTTCTGGATTCTGTTCTTCCTCCTCAGCATCCCCAGCTCCCTAATGAGGCGTGATCACTGTGTTAAACTGCTAATTAAAATCAGATATTAAAGCCTACTACCCATAATCCCTCTTGGCTTGTGCTACAAACACCAGGCTGGCTGTCACCTGGTATTACGCGCCGACAGATCCCAGGAAGCCCAGCGACAAGTAGTTCACCTCACCTTCATGGAGCAGTCAGTGCATCAATCACTGACTAATCTTTAAATGCAGTAATATGGGCCATCAGTCGACGGCAGAGGCTTTGATTTTCTGACCTCCACATCGTGTTGTTGTTGCACGTTTATGCAAATCAGGGATGCATCTAATCAGTGGGATTCACTCACAGTTTTCTCATGAATGTGTTCTAAAATACTTGGGATTCAGGTGGAGTTAAGACATAAAATATCCAATGAAATATCTAGTGAACAAATAATAATAATAATAATAATAGACTAATCTACAACTAAGTAGTGAAGTGAAGTAAAAGAAAGTAAACTAAAATTACATCATGAAAATATTTAGTTCTACAAACTATCCTTTAACCCTCTGTGGTATGAACCAAGACACCAGATGGTATATAAAAAAAAGAAGTTTGGAATGTTTTTGGTTATTTTGGGTTTTGTTTTGTTTTTTCATTAGAAAATAGAGCCAGTAAACATACTAAAGAGAAAAAAAAAAACAGGATTTTTATTTTTTGTGTGCGTGTGTGTCATATGACAACACAATACCATAGTGGAGGGTAATGAAGACAAGAGAGTTTGGTTTACAAGTTTAAAACCTCTTTTTTTAACAACTCACTTTGTAGTCTAAACAGTCCCCAGTAGCATCAACAGTTAACAATGCAAGCAATTTGAAAGCTAAAACCGTTTTAAAATCTACTCTTCATAATTTCGTTAAAATGTTTCGTTTGAATATTTGTTTCCATTTGATTCGATCCAAGATCCAAATAAGAGCAAAATCAACTGAATGTGAATGAATTTCCAAATATCAACACACACTAAAGTAAAAAAAAAAAAAAAAGTTTAATATGATTCCAATGTGAGAACATTAGTTAAAGTAATGTGATTAATTAATTAACGTGAAAACGCTTAACTGTTTGTTTTTGTGTAGAATGTGTCTGGGCTTCTTAAATTCATTTTTCTCGCTCCTTTCTGAACTCACGCACGGTGAGTTCGAGGGTGCCGAGGGGTCCGGGGAGGTGTTGGATGTCATTGAATGGTCTTTTCCTAATCGTAACCAAAGCTCTTCTCCTGCCTGAACCTACGGGAGTCAGACTGAATCAAGTTTATCTGCCTCAGTAACATATCTGTGCTTTGCAGAAACATGCGCTGGGAACACTTCCTGGTAGCGACCAGATTAGTGACCCAGTTGCAGCTGAACACGGGGTGCAAAAGCATCTGCATGAGTAAACAGATGAGTGCAAACATGTTAAAGACATATGGGCTCTGTCAGCAGTGTACATATTTGAGCAGAGGGGCTGCGATTTGAGCAAAACGAGAGCGACACATCAGCCCCAGCGCTGATTCCTGTGAGTCTGTGAAGGATGTGGCTTTCAGCGAACAGCTGCTGGGCCATTACGGAGCGCACGCTAATGATCAAATGCAAAATTGATGACTCATTGATCTCTGGAATTCATAGGATTTCAGATTATGGGACGTGGCCCTAATTCACATGCATCGTACATTGACAGGAGATCAAGAAGCAATATGTTTTCAGCTGTACTGATATTTTGATCATCATTTCAATGCTGTATAATGCACCAGGCCTTAATTTCATTCATCTACAGAAGGTAAGAGGCCTTTATTAGAAAGTGGTTTGGCTTTTATTTCTAATACCACCTCTTTAATGGGTAGAAGCAGTCACATTTAGCATAAAACTTCATAATGATCCATTTGTGTTTCCAATGTTAGCTCATCTTAGGGTGGTCATTTCTGTTTTATCCAGAGTATCACACACCTGCAGTGACTGAAGAAAATGGAGAACGATAACATTTAAAAAAAAAAGCACTGCATTAAAATGTAACAGTATTAGCCTTCTTTAACTAACAGCACATTATATGTCATATTAACAAGCCTTTGTATTTCATTATTAGGTTTTCCTGTATCCTGTATTTGAATTTGGGTTTGAATTCAATTATTAATAATGACAGTTTTGTCTTTTGAACCAAAGAGCTTTAAATATATAAACGGAATGAATTAATCAGGAAAAAGCAGTGTATGACCACAAAGTAAATAATAATTAAAAGAAAAGATACACAAAGGAAACATATCTGCCTGTACAAACAGTACATAAATGAAATAGCATAAAATAACGAATAACATGGACTTGAATAAAAATCCGACCAGACAGGATATTCTCCAGACTAAAAACTTTGGGTACAGATTTGACAAATAAAACTCCAACTGAGGACCTGAGTTATGCTTTTATTTTGAGCAGATCGACTATAACTCTGGGTTTCAGACCGAAAATGTAAGACATTATGAACTGAATGTTTTTATATAGTGAATACGGCCCATTAAATACACTGTCTTTTGATCCATAATGGAGAGATTTTCGTGGGTCTACATTGTTGTAAAGACCACCTAAACCAAGACCTAGGTCACATGGCATACAGAAAAGTATTATGGGTTGTTCATGTTGTCGTTGAAGGAAGGCCAATCCAGACTTACCAGTGTCATGAGAGATCCAGTTCCCGCCATGTACAGGGACATTAGCATTTTCCTTAAGGTTGCGCTGGGTGTGATCTCAGACTGAGATAAGCGTCAGTTCTGAATCCTCCCGAGAATGTTTGTTTACATTTTTGGCCTTATAAGCAAAATTAGTTTTACTTTATCAATAAATCATCTTCTGAGGCAAACAGGGGAAAGAAATACCTCTAACAAGAGCTGCAAAAAAAAAGGTCCACGCCGGCCCTTGCCTCACCTCTCAAACCCTTCAAAGCCACAGAAAATACAGTTTTTTTTCTCCACCAATTTCCAATTAATATTCTCTGCTGTAGAACGGTCAGGACCTCAGTGATCTCATGTCTCCTCAGCTCAGGGCGATGCAGAGCCCAGGGCGCCGCTCCAAACAAACTCAGGTCTCGGCGGCGGCGAATGGGGCTGAACTCTGAACCCTTCTCTGCTACCTCATTAGCCTGCATACACACCAGCATCTGTTCTTTCATGAACCCTAATATGACCGTGCCAAAACCGGGAAATAAGGACTCTCATTGGACCATGTGGAATTAGATCTGCAATGACCGGAGTTCAGCGGCTGCATGGCGTCGTTCATCTCACCTTCAGTTATTAAAGGTACTCCATGGGATGTGGGGAAAGGCTAAAAATGGAAAGCCAAAACTGTCCCGGCTAAGCTTCCTGTCCCAGTAGGACCTGTTGAACCACCTCCCAATGGCTGCTGTGGGCCACGTAAGTCAGAGTCATGGTGATCTGAATGGGCCGTGGTTTTTCATGATTCATAATTCAAAATGTCTCTACTGTGTCACTGAGTCTGTTTTCATGACCATTTAAGTCCCATAACTGGAATTAATGGGATAATTGCAACATATCTAGACCATTCACATGAACTGAAGAAATGCACCAATTGAAAAACTATGCTTTAGACCAAACCTGGGCAAACTACAGCCCGCAGGCCACATCCGGCTCTTTGTACATCGCTGTCTGGCCTGTGTGAGGCCAATCATTAACAATATAAATCAAATATTTGTCTTTTATTTAAATTTTCTTTTGAAATCGAAACTTTTCTTTTGAAATACGTTAATTTAAATGAACATAGTCGCGTACGTGTGCTTAATCTGTGGTACACAGGTCGCTGTGTTTAACGATTATAATTTGAATCGCCACTACAACACCAAGCATGAAGATAAATACAGAAATCTGTCCTTAAGACCAGCGAGCAAGGGAGTCTGATGCATTACAAATGAAGGGGAGAATCTGGTTATTTTACAAAATAAACCTTTGTGCAGAATCAGATAATAAATCAAACGGAAATAATGTAAGTTATTTATTCTTT
>JAPTHA010000011.1:13498796-13522953 GCA_029814585.1 Gymnapogon annona | reverse complement strand
TTGCTGTAACCTGAAATTTCCCCGTGTGGGACTAATAAAGGTATCTAATCTAATCTAATCTAATCTAATCTAATCTATTCTAAAAGTCCTTTAAAAAAAATTAAGGGGTAAAACCAGAGCCATGTTGGGTTCAGTCCAGGCCGTTGTGCAGCAACCATAAACACAGGGTGGAGGTACCGATGACGGAGCAGGCAGAGTCGTAACGGGGAACGATCCAAGGTCAGTGTCCAGGGAGGCAGTTTACAGAGCGAAGGTACCAGTAAGGAGGAGGCAGAGTCAGGTCAAATCAGGATCAGGTGGGCGGTTGGTCGTATCCAGTGATTAATCCACTAACAAAGGCACAGGCAAGGAGACATACAAGATCAAGAAGTCCAAGGTCCGAAAAACAGGTCATAAGCCAAGAGATCAACCAAGACAAAATGCTGGTAGGTATCACAGAGGGAATGGAAATACGAACAGGCGACAAAGGACAGAAATCCAGGAGTTTAAATACACACAAGGGGGGGAGACAATGAGATACAGGTGCACCACATTAGGTCAGGGACCAGTAATCACACACATGGGAAAAGTGGGGAAACAGGAAGTAAAGACACAGATGAGAAAAATGAGGGACAAAACCAAAATAAAACAGGAAATGACAAGACAAACAGACTAACATCCGGGTGCAGACATGACACTTTCATCTTCAGACCATGGACACTCATCTTCATCAGAGTCAGAAAACAAGTTATGTGTAAACCCCGAGTTTGTTAACCCTGAGATGGGATGAAACTTTCCGTTCCAGAAAGAGCGATAGGTTGAACGTAGAGACCGTTACCATGGCAACCTACTCTGTGAACATAATCCGCTTAATACAAGGTTTTCTTAAAGAAACTCTTTAAGTTTCTCTTTAAGGAGTCAGGAGTGTTTCCCATGACTCCTCCCACACAAAACACTCTGAACTGGAATGACCAACAAATCACTTTATGTCCATTTCGGATATAAAGTCTTGTTAAAGACCAGAGTGTTGTTGAGTTCCTCAGTCAATGTATGTAAATTGTACATACAGTAAATACAACATGTCTTGTCACTGTATGTCAACATGTCTCTGTACACCAGCCACAAAATGCAAAAGAGCTCATTTTAAACATGTAAATTAATGTAAATTAGTGTGAATAGGCTTTATTTTTTTGTAACAGATTTCTGCACCATTTAGTTTTCCCACTTTTTTTTTTTTTTTTTTTGCTGCTGTAACTGTGCAAATTTCCCCACTGTGAGATTAATAAAGGTCTACTTCTTCTTCTTCATCCATCTTCCGTATCTTTTTGGGAATTGCCACCTATGTAGCTCTTTAACTGATAACTGGTCAAATATATAACATATAGTATGTCAAAATCCACAGTTGTACGTGAAGATTTAACCTGACATCTGCCTTTGACCTGCTGTGCTGTGGAAGATCACGGATCCTTCTCTTGCTGTTTTTCATCTGTTCTCATCTGTTAAAAAGGATAAGAATCAACAAGCTATTTATCTGAATATTTATTCACTTGTGACACTGTCTTCCAAATATAAATTCCATAGAACATTTCAATGTGAAAGTGTACAGATTATTAATAAATAAAGTTTTGTGATCACTGTCAGCTTCAGTAGATGTTCAGCTGTCAGTAAACATCTGAGTATTGAGCAGATATTTGTACAAGAGAAGGGTTACTGTGGCCTCTGTCCTCTTCCTGTTGACTAACTGGAACTGAACTATTCATCTACTATAGGCAGGATATGAGGTGAGAGGATGAATATGTGTTAAAGCAACACTTATTGGAGTTAAATACTAAACAACTGATTATTTACAGTTGTATATGAAGCAGTGTCCAAAGGGGATAAATGATGTAAAGCCAAGGTTTAGAAAAAGTTTTATTCAGTTCAATAATGTTACAACCTACATGTTACAGTTTTAATTACGTCAGATATTATAATGAACAGGAGCGTGTTTCTCAACTTATACATTGACTGTGGCTTCAGTTTTCTCCTATGATGAATCTGCCTCTCCAGTCGTACCACTATAGTGTTGTCTTTCCAACTGAATATTGGTTTTGAATATTATGTTTGAATTAGAACATTTTGTTCCAGCAGAGTACAATACTGTATATGGCTTGTTGTTGTGGGTGGTTGCCATGGTGAATCCATGTATCACGGCTCTACTGAAGAGGGCTTTTTATGTGGCTCGTTTATGCGCCTATCTCCGGGTTAACATACTCTGAGTTGACTGAACTCACTCTAAGCAGCCTTTCTGGAACTGAATACTCAGGGTTTCTAAAATCAGAGTAAGTCAAGCCAGAGTTTAAAAAGAAATTCAGAGTATGTTGAAACTGTTTTGTGGAACAGGCCCCAGGACACTAGTTGTTGACGTGAACAGACTCAGAGGACCGTTGTGAAACTGACGTTGTCATCTATGTTTACGGTTTACTTCATTTATCAGAAACATGAGGCTCAAACATACGTAACATGACCTCAGAATAATGACAACATCCAGTCCCCTTGAACCTGCCGCTCACGGAACATCTACCGATCGGATCATCAACCTTGAACAGTTTTGGTTTCCTTGGACATAACACAAATATTTATTTGTGCTCCTCGAAGCGTCAAACATAGGTGAGACCTTGGATTGAATGACCATAACAAAGACAATCTAGTTTGTGGGTAAAAAAACCTACTGACTAAAAATGTACCAATTTAGAAGACCATTCCTCAAGGCATTTCTAAGATGTTTTAATAATAGGAATAAACTACAACTCAAGCAGTTATGAGCGGGGGCCAAGCACCACGCAACTCGGCCCCCAGGTTGCGCGGCACCAATGGAGGTCGACCCTGAAGGATGATAGTCTCTTCAATAAATTATTTCCATGTTCACCCATCATTGTTGAGCTTTGCGGCTGTACACCATTGTCACAGTGATGAGCTGTTGCAGACACAGACCTGTTGAAAATGCATTCAGTTTGACCTGTTAAACCCTATGGCACATGTCCCGAACAACTGGCTTTTACGATAAAACCATAAGTACTAGGTGAAAACCTAAATGGCTGGAGCACCAGAAGGAGTTGGGGATCGCAAATATGTCATTTTAGTCCCGGCAGTGTAATAATTGACCTCATTAGGGTAGTTCGAAAACAATTGTGTCACCAGAAAAACAAAAAATCTATTTGCATTGGTGAACATATGGGAGTTGACTCCATACAAACCCCCCCCTGTTTCAGTTTAAAAAGGATGAGGTCTTCAGTCTTGAATTCATATGAAAGCCAGGACCCGTGGCTACATTTTGGGGAAAAATCATTACTCCACCATGTATTGTCTGGCTGTGAGGGCGAGTTGTTTAGAAAAGTTTTAGATAAAAAAGGGCAGCTCCTCGCACAACAGCCGATGACATCACTCACTGTAAAAGCTTTAATTTTCACCAAACCTAGTGTTGTAAAAAGCTTTGCTTGAGAAAAATCATAACTCCTGTCCTCACACAATCACACAGATCCCGAGAGGACAAAAATGCCTGTGTTTTAAAATTTGAACAAAGTCTCTAGGTCAAAGTATACGGCAAAGCAAGTAGCACAGAGAAAACAGGATGTTTTTGGCACTTGACAGATTTCCCATGAAGTAGATGGGATTTTTTTTTTTACTTTCTCAGAGAAAAAGTAGAAAAACAATTTGAGGAATATTTAATCAACAATGTCTTAAGACAGAACTGAGGCTTTTCTTCATACTCACCAAATTTTGTCAAATTCTGCATCGCTATTTCGGTGATATAAATGTATAATATTGGCAGCGCCCCCTGGCGAGTGACACTTACAAAATTAATTGCAAACCCTCACAGTCACGTGACAACACAGGATGGATGATTTGGTGTTGATACCATTTATGGTTTGTGAGATGTGCAACAGTTAGCATTTTTTTAGCTAGCTACGGAAATGTATTTGTTTATAAAATCCGATTTATTTTTTTTTACCCCAAATCATTTGTGTGGTAATATTGGATCAGGTAGAGGAGCTGAGTGTATATGCCTAGTTTCTTGTGTATTGGACCATATCTCAAGGAGATATTAGAAGAAGTATATTTTATAGTTTTCACCATTTTGTGCCAAAAAAAATCATAGGTGCAAATGGGCATGCCCTGGACCACCTGATTCAGAAACATTCAATTAATGTGGCAATGTGTATTTTTATTTTTTTATTGCGACGCGGGTGTGGGACTTATAGACATAAACACCTTGGTCTTGGTTATAGCACCCCCTGCTTGTCTAGATGTGTGGATTTTTGTGTCTGAGGTGAACATGGGCAAATGACCCAAACCTCCAAACTGTAATTCTCTGTACCACGCAGCGTTTAGACAGCACCGACATTTTTAGCGATGAAAGAATAATAATAAAAATCAGTGCGATTACAGTAGGGTTCCTGCACTGCAGTGCTAGGGGCTTGGCACCCTAATAAACAAAGCGACTGTGACCTTTCACCAACAAAATTTTTCAGTTTGTCCTCACATCAAAATTATTAGAATTTTATTTATTTATATTTTTTTTTTTCACCAGTCTTGAAGGTCTTTCCTCACATTCTTGCCATGTACATACACTGACCAGGATCTGGACCACAAGAATACCTTATTCATGTTTTTTACATTTATGTAGCCATATCTTCTGACATTCTATTGTATGAAAATGTTTTGTCTCTCATCTGAGAGACAAAAGCTTTTCAATATCTAAAACCAGTCCAGTTGAAGAAGAACTGTCAAGAAGGAACAGGAGTTGTTACTACAGTCATAGACAGAAATCATGATATAACAAAGCCCAGAGTCCCTAATGTTCAGGCCATTTTTGCTCACTTTATTACACATAAAACAGGAAATCAAGCGTTCTCTCTTTAACATATTTTCCGACTCAATGTCCTCTTGTTCATTTATAAAAAATGGAACGCAGTAGTATCGACAACAACAGCAACAGCAGCAAAGATTGACTTAATTATGATTTGATATAAAAATGTGATTATTCTTACAAACCAAAATGAATAAACAGTTGTAAACCCATATAACTAGAACGAAAGTTTCCTCTTATTACCTTGTCAGACATGGCAGTAATTAAGGTGGCGAGACTTTGCAATTGAAATTTCAACTATAACAAGTTAAATGCTGTGTGCAACCTTACTTTCATCATAGTCATAGTTCATCCGTTTCAACAGAAACACGTTAACTGCAGATTCACTGACAGAGGTTATTGCTCTATTGCCCAGCATCCATCTGGACATATGAGGATATACGCATGCATTTGGAAGCAGGTTAAGCATTTAGACTAATTTTTATAATTGCATAAAACGTCTGGACATGATGTGAAAAGGCGCTGATTAAGTTTTTGTTAGACTGTTTTTTTTTTTTCAATGGCATTTAAAAAATTCATGGTGTTATTCAGGTATTTGCATATTAAATAGCGCGTGTTGTGATTAGTATCCAGCCATGTGCCTATTCCACACCCTTGCGTCGACATTTTACAAATGCTCCTCACACAGCCCCTGGCTAATAGCTCTGAGAACGTGGGCTATGACGGCAGTGACGACGATGATGATGATGATGATGATGATGATGATGATGATGATGACTGCTAAATAAGGATTAGCAAATTCCAGCGGCATTAAAGCTGGTTCTCCGGCAGGCGTGGGGGGTGGGGGGGCGCTGCGCAGCAGTGGTTAGTCAGCCTGTCATTCGTCTTCATTGGGCTGTTTTCACTCCATCATTGTTGAAGGTCAAGTGGAGAGATACATGTGAATCAAACGGCCCCCTTTTTGCAGTCAATTATACCTCCATGTGTCAAGGACATAGGATGGAGAGGATGGGGGGAGGGGGCTCTGGAGACTGGCGGTGGGTTTGGCTCACCACTGTCAGGCATCTTTAATCATTTCCCAAACCGTTTTGGCCTGGAAGATGCATACGTACATATGTAGAGCTACATAAGCACTGCTTGACTTTTGCGTAATGTTGATATTGATGTGTGTTTATTGAAGGTTAGCGATGAATTACTGCCCCCTAGTGCAAGGGAGGACACTAAAATGGACCCCAGTTCAGTTGCGGTGTCATCGTTACCAACTTCTTCATACATCTTCAATGATGAAAGGAGAGCCTCGATCAGTCTTTATTTATATAGCACTTTTCATACAAAGGTGCAATGCAAAGTGCTGGACAGATTAAAATTAGTCCCACTCAGCCAACCTGCCCGTCCACACCGCAAGACCACACACACACTCTAAGAAATCAAACACATGTAAACCCCCCTGTTGTGTGTAACTGCTGGAACTATAACATTGTAGGGTAACCTTGTTAATTTTAGTAACGCATAATCACAACAAAATAATAATTTGTTATGTTAAACACATCAAGTAGTCTGCTGCAGTTCCATCTGCACATTAACAGATAAATCTACTGTGTTTCATGTGTACAGTAATATGTAAATCTATTGTGTTTCATTTGTACAGTGATAGATAAATCTACAGTATTTCATGTGTACAATAATATGTATATCTACATCATGTGTACAATAATATGCAAATCTACCGTGATACATGTGTACAGTAATAGATAATTGTACTCTGCTTTTATATCTGTACAGAAACACAGAGATAATACTTTTTGAGGCCTCTGGAAGCTGCTGCAGTGGAACCTTCACCTTCTGTCAGATTAACCACTCACTGAATAATATGTGCTGTCAGTGGGACTGACTTTGAGCTCTGCAACCTTTTGCGTTCTGGTTTTATAATATTGCACTGTTTTGTATTGTTTGAACACATTATTATTCATACTGTGTTTGCTCTTAGGACTTTCTAAATATTTGCACTAATCCTGAATAGTGACCCTGTTTTATTGTTGTTATTTAATTTACGGCAATTACAATTTTATTCTCATTCATGTTTTACAGTGTCTGCTATTTATGTGTTCAATCAAAAATTAAACCTTTATGGTTGATAATACGGCTGTCATAAATATTGTTTTTGCCGTGTATGCATTGGGGGTCAGGGGCCAAATGGGAGGGCACCAAAATGGCTAGGGCCGGCACTGGCTGTCATCATCTCCTGGCCACGGAGATATAAGTATACCACTGACAAGCCTCACCATGCTGCTCAAGTACCCATTTGTCAAATCATTCTAGCTGTGGCCATCTAGCCAGTGATTAGCGTTTTTGTTTCCTTCATTGCAATAAGAGTAACCTCCACTTATCTCCAGTCCCTCAGAAGTTTCTTGTTACCTAAAAACTTTCTTTCTGCTGCTTGATATTCATTTTCTATCGTATATCTCACAACTTGCAGCTTGTAATGTGCAGAGCATTATTGTCTTTTTGGGGGCATTTTTGTTTACCGGCAGCCTGCTTGGATGTCTTTATAAATTACCAGTAATGTTGAAATGTTTCATTTTTACTGTTACAGAAGGAGTAGACACGGGTACACAAGCCTAGAGTGGTTGTCAGTGTGAAAATAACAAACATGAACTTATATATTTAAATCATTTTACATATAAGTTGCATATGAGTATAAGAGACACCCCGGCCAAACTATGAAAAAAGTGCAACTTATTGTCTGAAAAATATGATATATGGACTGTGATGTAATGAGTTGAGTTGGGAAGGTGGTGGAAGTGTGATAAATAACATCATCCAGCAGTAACCTTGCCTAATCTCCAGCTACGTCCATCTTTGGAGTTTTCTGGTTGGTCCCAGCATATCTATGACTTCACTGAAGCCTTAGTGGAGCCCTATTATTACCGAAAAACATTCCCTCCTTATGACTAATGGTTATAATGTACACCATCCATGAGCCCAGAGCTGTACTTTTTCTATAGTTTTCAACTTTGTCAATCAATTGTTTCAATGTTATTTTGTATATATTGTGCATTTTCTCCTATGTAGTCCTTCATCAAATGGGGGTCTACATTGATGTAGTTCATCCTGTCATATCCCAGCATGCCCTGCAGAAGTGGTCAAGGCTTTGTGCAGAATGTTTATATGTGCTTGGGCACAAAAGATGCATTTTTACATGTACTGTATTAATATTTAATTTACTTCACATCATTTCCCCCTCATCTATGCCTCTTATTTACAAATGGTGATAAATCTGAATCTAAACAAAATTAATAAATTCCATTTTCCATATAATACATGGTGGAAATGGTTCAGGTCATATTTTGACAGGTCAAAGACTAGCGATAACATTAATTTAATACGTGACTGAAAACGTCAAGTCATTGAGGATCTTTTTTTTTTTTTTTACCGTGAGAGTCTTGCACTGAACAGACACTATAAATGCAATGACATTGGTATTATTGATCATCGTTGACTTGAACTTAACTTCTGAAATTGCTGAACATATGATAATTTTGTATTAAGCTGAAGAGGTTATAGAGATATATGTAAACAAAAAAAAGCAGAAAAAATACAGTTATATGATTATTTTATGGCTGTTTTTTAAGGGTCCCCACAGGGCAGTGAATTACAGGGGTCCACAAGGTTAAAAACAATCTTCCCATTAAATCTACTGTGGTTTATTTTACACTTATAAACTGGAGATAAATAGCAGTACATAAATCCTCCCTCTGCAAAGAACCGCATATGAAACATTACTTTATATTGCTGCTTTATATTAATTTCATTATTTGGCCATTTTTATCTGGTTTCCACAGGGTGCTTTAATCTGATAGTATCTCTTGTTTTAAACTGCGGTTGTCAAACTCATTTTAACTCAGTGGTCCATGTAAAGGACGTCAGACCAGTACAACAATAACAGTGAAAATACGTTAAATCACATTGTGTAAATATTTATAAAAAAAAAAAAAAATCCTTAAATCTCTGAAAAACATGAATCTGTAATATACTAAGAAAAAAATGGTCTGTTTTTAAACAATATTCTACCTCCGTTAATCATCTCCATGTTCACTAAAACACACAGTTTACAGTGGATCAATAAATAAACAAAACATTTATTAACAGAGACAAACCTGGGACAGTAAATCTCTGGAGATATTTTATGTTATCATTTGTTCAGGTTGTTTTTGTAATGGTAAACAGTTTTATGTCATTTGACTTATCTACACTAAAACAAACACAAAAACATGGAGTTGTCATTATTTATAGATTATTCTGATGGTATTTCACAAATCCAATCCACTTTCAATCTTATTGGTCTGAATGCAGAATCTGAACTTTTTCTTCTTCTTTCAGCTTTTCCCTTCAGGGGTTGCCACGGTGAATCACTGTCCTACATCTAACCCTGTTTTCTGAATCCTCTACTCTCACACCAACTACCTTCATATCCTCTTTCACTACGTCCATAAACCTCCTCTTTGGTCTTCCTCTAGACCTCCTTCCTTGCACTTCAAAGCTCAGCATCCTTCTACTAATATATTCAATCTCTCTCCTCTGGTCATGTCCAAATAACTACAATGATTTTGTCACCCTTGATTGTACATGTCTTCAGTGATTTTTTTTCATTTTGCAAATTCATCCCATGTGCTGGATTGGACTCTGTGGCAGGCCAGTTTTGGACTACAGGCCTTATGTTTGACACCTGTGCCTTAAACCATGTCAATCTTGATTATCGGAAAACCTTGGAAGCCCTAATGTTCTGGTTTTGAGTCTCAGATGTCATTGTGGTTCAGTGTCTGTTGACTGCAGCATGAGGTTTATACATAACGACATGGCGAGTTTAGAAAAGTATTCAAGAAAGAAAAAAATATGCAAAAATAAACACAGCCTGAAATGCTGTATGAACCACTGTCTTCAGTCCACAAGTGCACAAAAACCTGCCATTGACATTTTCACTCCTTGACCACATCACCTGTCCCATGTCATCAGTGACACTTCTGTCTTGACACCATATCTCTTTCTGAGTGTTGAAACCACACACCGACATCTTGCCATCAAGTGACAGAACGTGGTGACTCAGCAGAGACAATAGTCCCAGACACATCAAACGTCAGTGTCACCTTCCTCAACAGTGACCTCATGAGAAACAACAACCGTTCATCCTTCACTCCTCTCACCGAGGTGCTTCGGGCCGACTCTCGAGTACAAACTCATGCGACTGTGTAAGCGTGAAGCCGAAGCAGCGATGAAGAAAGCGCTCACGTTCAGCCTCGAAGCCCTCCCAGGATGCACAGAGGTTACATCAAGCGGCCGGCACTGCTGTCCATCCAGCCCTCCCACTGCAGTCTCATCTCGACAAAGCCCAGCTGAGTTGCGGTTTTCATGTGTCTGACTTGTGTTGTTGTTGTTTTCTCCTGTGGGCTGAGTTTTACACAGTCTGTCAATCTCCTGAGCGTCACACATTAGAAGGACCAGTAGAGTGAGACACTAAGAGTGATCCCCCCAGGGAATGACTCCCATCACCCGCCCCCACCTTTCTCTGTTTGTCTCTCTTTATCTTCCTGCCTCTGCCGTCTCTTATCCTATTCTCCCTGCATGTCCTTTCCTCTTTCTTTGTCCTCTTCTCTTCCTCTGACTCCATCAACAACTCCCCAGACTCCTGGCCAAGTTTTGAGCGAGTCAGATCCCCTCTGTTTGGAGAGGCTACGCTACATCTGTTGGCGCATTCAGTGTTCTAGTGGTCGGCCAAGCCCAGCCAACATCCCTCAGCGTGCATCACAGCAAGTGTGCAAGTAATGAACAAGTATGAAGGAATGTGCCTGTGCCTGTCCCCTGCCTTTTTATTTGATAAGTTTCATTCTCAATAGGGACACTGTTTACAAAGATCCTGTCCAGAACAAGTAGCGGAAATATCAAGTCAGATGACCGTGAAATGATTGTGGAAACCTCTCATATGAAACCGGAATCATCCAGCAGACTATCTTGTGTGTTTTGAGGAAGAAAAGTTTCCGGCTCACATGAGAAGGGAGGAAGCTTGTCAGGGAAGCCGAAGTTGCTAAAAGTCAGAGATGTTGAGAACATTCTGACCTGGTGAAACACCTGACAAGCATGGCAGGGGGTCCGGAAATGCTATTAGTCACATGAAGAAAAGGGCACAGTTCAATGTGAAAATCTTTTTTTTATTTAAATTTCCTTTGCTCTTACAAGTGACTCTATTTGGCAGACTGTGTCTTTGCGTGAGTGCGGTGATGGAGGTTTGAGGATGAGGAGGAGGGTAAAGGAAATATAAAAATGCAAGGCTTTGTGAATAACTGTGGCATTCTTCTGGATTTAATGAAAGCTCCCAAAGTGAGTGAAAGCCTGAAATAACATTACTTGGCACACAATAGTAGCCTTAACTGTAGGTATTAAACCTTAACAGTCCAGACCTAATTGGCTGCCCTGTGAATAGACCAATGGGTGGCTGACTTTTAAGCTGAAATGTCAGAATGCCTGACTGGCCAACAGCTTGCCCTTGTCTCTTCTTCTTCGTCTTTCTCCAGCAAATGAGAAAAACCAGACGTGCCCCTTTATTGAACGTCCATATCAGATTTCACATCTCTTCTGGTGCCCACTCCTTTGTTTGCAGGTGCGGTGAAATCCTTAATAGTAACGATTCCCCACCTCAGGTCACTGGACTTACTATATGAATCAAAGGCTGCAGATTAAACTATTGAAAGAGTCTACGAAAGAGTAGATAATTCAGGGAGGTATGAAGAAGCTATTTGAGACATCTTAAAAAAAGCTACGCATTAGAGGACTGAAGGTATGCATTAGAGCACAGCATTACAACATTTGACTACTAAACAATTTGACCTCCTTAAGTGAAGCTGCTTTACATCAGTAGTTTGGTCTTAAATTGTACATGTTGTCCCTAATCAACTTCAACATTTTTATCATGGATCTATGAAGACCCTAACAGAGCTGGTTCAATACCCGGGTTCTTTTTTCCAACACAAAATAAAGTGGTTTTTAACCCTAACCCTAACCCTAATCCTACCCTCTCCCAAAAAAAACCCCCTAACAAACAAACAAACATAAAAATATGAAAAAAGAAAATGTATTCCTATTATTTTAATTGTACAATACATCATATTTTCACGTTTGTCCATTTTGATCTACTGAAAGTAAACTCAAACTGCAGCCTAATAATAACAGTTGACAGTGATCAAAACGTAGCCATAGCATTGGCTATCCTGCCCTTCACCAGTTCCACAACATTGATCAGATACAGTCACTCTGGGCTCTTCATCGTGGTTGTGTCCGCTTATTTGTAACAGACGCAGACTGCAGAAGGAAGCCCTTTGATAGAAAACCAAAGTCAACCAGGATGAAGAAAAGACAAAAGTGAAAAACCTGAACTATAACAATGGATAAAATGTCTGAATCACATTTGTCTAAAGTTGAAGAGGCCTCTGTCTTTTATCGATCCAGAACATGGGGCTCTGAGTAGGTAAAAAAAAAAATGGTGGGATGGCAGTTGTAACCCATGTGGAAATTTATTTTATTTATATGTTTTGCACCATATTTCCACTTATCAATCCCTTCAACTATGAACAGCAACACAGCTGGAGTTGAGATCTATTCCACAGTAAACACTTGGTTGCACTTTGCTGCCTGCATTTAACTTTCCTCAGTGTGACAAAACCAACACAGAGACACTCAGTCAAGCGAGAAAAGTATCGGACTCTTGGATTCTTTACCAACCGAGGCTGGGTGTTGTCAGGGAGGGGGTCTGGGGTGCATCCAATCACCGACTCCAATGAAGTGAGGTAGTCCCCGGTCAGCAGAGGAACAAGACAGTGCAATGGTGAAGTCCAATCATGTGGTGAAGGTGCCGTTCTCCAGCCAAGTGTGCTAATCAAAACCTTGTGTGTCTGATCAATACCTGCGGACGGCAGATTGGACTCCTGGGGAAGTGCCGGGGGCTACAGGGGGTGTATCAAAGGTCAAGGGAGGAGGGACAGATAAGAGACGTTGGCCATGCAGTAACCGGGGACGAGTTGAGTGATGTGAAACGGTATAAAGCAAGACGGCAGTCGGCCAACGGCACCACCGGAAGGATCATTCATACCCACACACAAAAAGACTGCCCGCTATTACTCCCATGGCGTGTTCTTAACCCACAAAAACCTTGACATAGGTAGCGTCCTCCCTAATGAAGACAAATGCTGCTACATCCGTTTCACTGGCCTTTCCTTTACACAGACAGTTTTACTTGAAATTGTGCTGGAAACGGTAATGCTTCCTCTTTTTCTATAATGCACGGGTGTCAAAGATGCCGCCCATGGGCCAGAACTACACTGCCTGAAGGTCCAATACATCCACTCTCTGATTAATTAGAGAAGTCCAAAAAAACTACACCAACAGTTGAGGATATTCCGATCATTTTAGTTCAGATTCCACATTCAGGCCAATATTTGTATTTATATTCTTACTGGAAAATGACATTTTACACATTCCACTGGAATATTTGCACTTTAATGTTGTACCCTGGTTGTTTAGTGATCTCCAGTTGATTTTTTTTATTATTATTCTTTTATAAATTTATTATGTTTAGTCTGTTGAATACAGAATTACATTTTTATTATTTTCTATCTATCCACACACACTCCCATCTATCATCCATCCCACCCTTCCATCTAAACCATCCACCTGTCATCCATCCATCCTGTGTTTCTCAACAACAGCTCTACGTTGAATGCAGATGAATCTGCATCTGATAATGATTAAAGAGGTCATTCATCGACAATTAACGTTTCAGAGAGCAGGGGGAATATTTAGGTGTTAAACCACTCAAAGTTTTACCCTACCACAATATTTTCACCTCTTTTACCATGAAAACAAGATAGTTGAAAGCATTTTGATAAAACTGAACAAAACATGTGAGAGGAGTCAAGAGTAAGTCAAAGTATTGATATTTTTATTTCAATATTTTCATTTAATTTCAGAACAAAAACTTGCAATTTACAGCTTTAAAAATAAATTTGGTATGAAAATACTCTTACTGACGGCAACAGTTTTATATGTTTTTCATTCTTGATTTCTTTATGAACTTTGATTCACTCAATAGCTTGTTGTGTTTCAATTGTTTTAATGTCTTTTTCTTTAAATTATTTGTGTCCCAGTTTTTTAAGTAATATATTCAATGACTCCAATGTCATTTTAATTAATTTCATGTATTTAATACATGTTGTACATATTATACACTACCATTGGGCGCATCAGGGACACCAGTTCCATTATTCAAGAAAGAACGCCAACCGCCCCCCATTCATTCGCGGACTCAGGGTCCGCGCTCCAAAACGCCCCTCGGAATGCAGTGATTACAGCTGTGTCCATACCTGTCATCCTTCATTGACAGTGGTAGTGTCAGTACAGAGCAGATCATTAAATCTGCAGACTGAAGGAGATTCCGGAACTTGTAAGGAATGGATCGGTTGTTTGGCACTGTTGGGAGAACGTCAGGTTCGTTGCAGTGCGAAACAACCGATCCATTCCTCACAAATTCTACAATTTCCTTTGCTCCACAGAAGAGTGGCTTGTTTGGCGCTCTTCAGTGGGCTTCTTTGAAGAATGCCGAATAAGCCCACCAGAGAGCACCAGGTCTGGTCCGTAAGGGCTCAGTCCGTGCCATGTAAAAAACTTTGTCTGATCGTTATAAGTTCCTTTTGATTCACCATTGTTGCTTCATGGAAAAACATTGTTAATAGTCTTTTTACGTCCCTATGTCAGCAGAAAATGGTCCAACAGTCAATCAAGTGGAGCGTTTACTAAAATCGCACAACACTTACAGATTTTGAAACTCAGCGCACACATAAGGCACGTCGGTTGAAAGGCATAGCAGTTTTTACGCGTGCTTATGGTGCGCAAAATATGGTAACATGGCAAAATGATGTAAAAACACAATGATTTTAGCACGTATATATGAGTGATTTCAAATTGAGGTGCATCTAATGGTTACAATAACCATTTTATAACTCATTAAAGTCACTCACATTTTATTTATATCCCACATTGCATTTCAAATAACCAAACCTTACCAATAAAGAAATGGGAAGTATTTGTCTGCATCCTTAAACTAACCCGTATCAGCATTTGATGGTGCATTTCATTCATTAAAAAACAGTCTTTAAGTGTCTGAAATGTGGCTTTAATCTGTGGGAACACTGTGCACACACATCTGCAAAAATTAACAACGTCCTTTAATCCTTCTGTCATCTCTGTATGAAACAAAAGAGATCATACCGGGGATTTAAGGCATTATACTTTTAATACTAATCACATCAGGAAAAACCGGAGCCTTTTATCCCTAAAAACATCCCATTGTGTTTTCAAAGAAGGCAACATTGTGCCACGCAGCAGGCGTGGTGTTTTCCATGTGAATCATGCTCCGATGTGAATAAATGCATGCAGAGTGTGAAGGTATGGCATTAAAATACAGTGGGTAATCTTGTGTTTCCAGAGGCATGTCGGGATGTGAGGAGATAAGTCGTTCAGCAGGAGGATTAAAATATTCATCTAAAATAATCTATCAATCAATCCTGATGATCACATTAATTCTGGTAAATCACTGTCATTGACACAGCCTTGGAATGGACGGAGTGAGCTGAATACAAGATGGTCCACATGAAAGGACATCTAAACATATTTTTAGCCTTGTAACATAATGACCTAACCCATCCCCTACGTGTCCAAAAATGTGTGTACAGGTTGAATCCAAGTATGTGTTTAATAATGTCTAATATGGCTATATAGTTTTATATTGGATCAATATCATTCTATTGGTTAGTTTGATTCACATTATTATCTTTCTTTGAACTGGCGACTTGTCCAGGATTCGCCCTTGAGTAGCTGGAATAGGCTCCAGTGACCCCTGCAACCCTGCAAAGGATAATCGGGTTCGGAAGAAGAATGAATGAATGAATATTATCTTTCTTTATAAAATCCGGCTGGATAGCTCAGACCAAAAATGTGAATTGGATTCACTGTGGCGACCCCAGAAGGGAAAAAGCCAAAAGAAATCATCATCTTTCTTAAAATGACTCATAGATGGTTTGGTTGCTCCATTTGGTCCTGTTGCCAAACTCAATCTGCAATTGTCTATAGTTAGCATATTAGCATAGCATTGTATGTCACACACCTTAGCCGTTTTCCTCGTTGCATCATTTCAGAAATGCATGAAACAATTCATTGCTGTAATCAAATGCATACTTAACCCTTTCAGTCTTAATGAATAACGTACAACAAACTAACCACCAACACAAAGGGCTTCAATATTTGATAGATTTTTTTGGCTTCTTTTTGGTCAAAAACCCGTACTGAGACATCATCTGGGTAAAAACATGTTTTTTTGTTTGGGTCTCGTGTTAAACTGAAACATTGATATTGTGTTGGTGATGATGTTGTGATGATGAGAATCACCATTCTGTGTGTATATAAGTGTTTTAACATATACACCTTCAACAAATGGGAAATGGTTGAAAACATGTAATAGTAGTCACAATCCTGACAGTTTCTACAGGGCTGTCTCTCTGTTCACACTCTAATGATTGATATTAGAGATAAATTACATGACAATCACCATGAATTGAATTAATCATGTTATTATCATTATTTTTAATATTCTGCCGCGTTTGGGCCAGCAGCAAGAGGATCAGTTGTATGGCAATGAGAATAACACAATGAGGGTGAGTCAGACTCACAAAATAATGATTGCCCAGTAAATATTCAATCTCTCCAGAATTTAATTTACAAGTAGAGCCTGCTATTTTTTGTTGTTGTTGTTGTTGTGTTTTTAATGAGGCATGTGCCATTAAAACCATTAATGATACACATTATGAAGGCTACAGACAGAGACCTTCCCTCATTACTGTTTATAACGGTAATACCAGCTGCTGTCGAATGATACCATGTGTTTGATGGTATGGTACAGAGGCAGACCAAGAGGGCATCCTATTTTTTACTTTACCGCCATGCTTAGGCAGAGAGAGGCACACTGGTTTGGGGTGTTATTCATTGAAAATCAATATTTTCCATTTCTGAGGATGCAGAATGAATTATTACTGAGATGACCATTGTGGAGAGATTGAAGTCTTAGTCTGAGGCATCACTCATCTGAAGACTTTCACAAGGACATTTACTTTTTCTCCTTTGGAGTGGACTGGGTGTTAGAGAACTGCCGTTTCCAACCGGTGTTAGGGCACCTATAAAGTTCTGTTATTACAGAAATGTAGTACAGGGGTGTTGTTTGACCTTTATTGTGATGAATACGGTCTAGAGCATAAAAACATAAGACCCGTGGACCAGTCCACCAAAGGGTCCAACATCTCAAACCCTAATCCAAATTAACATTTAAGTAGTGTATGAAAAACAGCTACAAGTTATGGAGTCAGCCATAAAATCTTTCAGTTTAAACTAAAAAAGAATCATTATATTTATTTCCCTTAAGAAATTTCAGGTTGTTCATGTCATTCATATTTTTAGGTTAGTTTTTAGATGTATAATAGATCTAGATGAAATAGATTATAATAAGCTATTTATTATTTTTACTATTATTAATTCTACTTTGTTACTTTTTCTACTAGTACTTTCCAACATGTAGTTGCATTTTTTGTTTTTGTTTTCTATTTTCCTGTATTTTTTGTGTATATTTGGGGTTTGTGCTGCTTTTGGAACCTCAATTTCCAGACAGTTCTTCGCATAGAATCAATAAAGTCCTATCTAATCTCATCTAATGTAAACATTTTCTTTAATGTATTTTTTTATTGGACTTTGAGGTACATGATCTACACTCTTATCAGATGTTCATGCACGTAGAAAACCTTGACCAAACATGTTGGTTTGTCAGGTCTTTGAGGGTTTAAATGAGTTGCGTGTCAGTCGTATATGTCCTCTGCTATGGAACTCACATTGGGATCGGACGGCAGATAAAGTTTTGAACCGACCTCAGCTTTGAGTCAACGGTGTAAATGGTGGTAAAATGTCAGCCGTTCAGTCCCTCAGGTTGATCTGAGTGTCACTGGCGGATGATGTTTTCGTTTCTGATCAGCCGTAGTTCACCCATTGCCACAAAGTGCAATGTTACCATCAGCTGTTTTCCAGGTAAATCCTGTCTTCACACTCTGTATTTTCTCTCCTTATTAGAGCCAACAGCAACTCCTTTAAACAACAGAAGGACTCCAGGAATAGGCAGGGCGGACATTCTTGACTTTCACAGTTTTTATGTTTTCACTATTGCTGTATTCATTCATATTATATTATTCTACAAATTATGTCCAGCTGCAAAACGCATGAAAATCCAATGGTGAGAGCGGAAGCACTATAGGAATGATGCAGCATCTTCTCCTGATACACTGGTCCAAACAGGATGTCAGTGACCAAAACATTGAAAGATGCATGTGGACTTGGGCTTAGACTAGTGTGAACTCCAGCCATGACCAGAAAAAAAAAAAAAAAAAAAAAAACATGAGTTAGTGTAGAACAGAAGGAATGCTCTCCTCTCTCCACTCGTCCATTATCGGTCTGGAACTTGTTGAAACCAACACTTGTAACTTTCCATGGTTCTGACCCATACAACAGAATGGACTGAAGACAGATGCTCTTCCCCCATTGGTTAGACTGAGAACCAACTACGAACCAGTTTCCACACAATCAAATGAAGCAAATGGCAAAGGATTGGACTCATGTCAAGAAAAGAACAAATATCACCAGATGGTCGCTTGAATGAAAACCTCGAGGAATGTGAAAAAGAGGACATTCAAGACAGACCTGGAGAATCTTCTGGACGAAGCAAAAATAAGCAGCTCTGTGAGTGTCAACTACTAAGACTTCCACAAATGTTGGTCATCAGAAGTAGATGTTGATGGTGAAGACTGGGATTTGTCTTCTACATACGAGGCTAGGTCTCCAAATTTCCCACATTTCATCAGGCCTGAGAATGAAGATTTCATCATGTTTTGGGTCACATTTCTACAGAATAGAGTCAAGGCGATTCACTGTGGATGAGGCTGTGCCGACTCGTGGGTCTTTAAGAGGTTTTCACCACCCCCCTCCCCACACACACACACACACACACACACACACACACACACACACACACACACACACACCCTGTGGCTGGTCCTCAGGGGTCAGGGTTATCAGATCACATCTCGAGTGCTGGTGTTCAGCCTAGTTAGGTGAAACTGCCATTTTTAATGAATGTGTCCGAAGAATGCCAGCCGTGTAATTCAGAGAACGACCTCCCATCCCTTTTTGGAAATGACGACTTAAGCGCAGAGCCAGTCTAATTAACGAGCTACTCGCAATAGAGATGAACAAATTATGGAGCCAGTTTGAAATGTCAAGATAACCAATTATCAAATGAAAATGGCCATTACGTTGTTCCTTCTGGCCACAGGTGATGAAGCCACATGGAATAATGGGAAAAGCACAGCAGAATGGGTTTTTCGACATGGTCATAGGAGAAGTATTAGATTAACCATAAATGTAAGAAGCCTCTGGGGCTAAATCTCTGCATATCTATTTCTCAAGTATCCATACCATGAAATTCATTATCATTTGCTTCTTAAATGATGGATGTGCTGCACAGGAAACCACATCTTAACTCTAGTTATTGCATTAATATCTCATCAGCCACATGTTCCTGTTCCTATTCCGGGAACAATATGTTCACAACTTTCTATGTTTATTTCCTACAGTATGCAGGACTGTGTGATGGGTGTAAAGTCAGTTCATTGTATTTTGTGGTATCATAACCAGGGTTGCAGAGCTCATTTTCCTTCAGTGTGGTTTTCAAAATACAAAATGAAATAAGGATTTGAGAATGAGTTGAATGCACTAGAAGAAACATGACACACACACACATACACTTCAATCGGTCCACAGGAATAAAACAATACACAGATAGAGAGAGGTAGGTAGGTAGGTAGATATATTTAAAATTCATCTTAAAGCTGAACCAATGGTAGGTCAATCTCAAATAATCAGAATCAGGTGGTGTAAACATTTGGTCACACAAGTCTACACTTTGTTGGAATTACCTGCCTCAGAAGTGACTTCAGTAAGATAAACTGTAAAATAAATGATCAAACACCTGCTTTTATCATGTTTTCAAAGTGTAATACAAAGATTCTGTCCTTTTATGTTGACGTTTTTTGGGCCTGTTTGTCTGGGATAGGGGAAACACTCCAGAGTGTGCATCGATATGTTAAGTCTTCGCTAATGCAGATTATGTTTGTTAATGCCTCGTAAACCCCAGTTTGATTCCTCAGCACTCAGTTGCACGAGGTTCCCTTAGGTGAATTCTGGAAAGCGATCAAACTGTCACGGACCTGATGATTTGACAGTGGGACATCTCAAAATCCCTGCGGGATTCCCTGGATGCATTTCAAAGACACGAGACTGAGAAAACATCCAGAGAACCAGACCTGGTCAGCGTTTGTGTCCCAGCATCCCCCGTTAATCGACCCCCGGCTGATTAATGTCAGTGGCGTTGGTTTGGTGAGCGCCACCGTTGGATACACAGATCATAATCGCTCCTGACAAAGGTAGCGAGTACTGCACTGTTCTCCAGACAGGACCCAGGAGATAGACATCATGTTTTAGTGAAGAATGGACTTCTGAGTGACTGGCAGATACCTCACCGAGACAGAGAGCTCTGGCAGGGCTCCAACAAGAGACGAGGGGTGGGTTGGGTGAGGCGGCGGTGGGGGGTGGGGTGTTTTTCTCTGAGTAAAGGCAGGCATTCAACGAGAGCTTCACTGGAGAGGATGTGATGCCCTTTCTGTGTGCGATGAAGGATGGACGGAAGGGGGGGAAGAGGCGTAGAAAAAGAGAGAAGGAGGGAGCGGGAGAGAAAAACAATGAGGAAAGAGGAGGAGGAAACTTTTCAGTCTGTATTTTCCATTCAAAGACATTTTGACAGGGCAGAGCCCACTCTGTGGCAGCGACTGGAGCCATTTTGAAGTCTCCTACCGGCAGCTTGAGGGAAGCAGGGAGCTAGAATAGATATATCTCGGGGCTGCCTGGGTATTTTTTTTACTCCCACCACACTTCCTTTCCTGTTTTTGACAGCCAGCTCCGAATCGCCGAGCAGGTGTCTTCGTATTTTCTGCCGAAACAGTAGGACAGTGCACACAAACACTCCGGCAGTGTTCATAAACAGATAAACACACCGGCAGACTAGACAGACACACACACACACACACACACACACACACACACACACACACACGTAGAAACACTCCACACGTAACTATGCATTGGAAATGACTACCCTTCACACATAATGTTTTCCTGAAGTTGAAGGAAGGTGTAAGAGAAAGAGGCCAATCCGGGACTATCCACACTGACACAAAGCGAGTGTCACTAAACACTTCCCCCAGTTCCACTGTAATGCATGCAAATAACAGGCAGCCATTGACACAGGGCCAAGATTTAGCACGCTCTGCAATTTTTAGGTCAGAGGAAAAGGAGGGGTAATTCATCCTTATTATTCCCCATGCAGAAGCTAATAATGTGGCCACTGTTGCATGCTTTGGCTGTTTTTTATATTATTATTTGGAGCCGGAATTAGCTGGGCTTATTGTGCAAAACATCCCTTTCAAGTGTCAGATTTGCCTTGTATTTGTGTGACGGGTACATGGCTGGTGGTGCTAGTGTGGGGTGGGGTGGGACTCTGACCGAGGCATCTGAAAGGATGCTTTGAGTCGTGGAGTTTGATGTAAGAGGGGATTTTGGAAAATGCAGTATTCCAGTGTTATAGAGTAATGAAATTGTGATTCTCTGAGTGTGTGTTTTTCCAGGTCTGTGTGTGTGTGGGGGGGGGGGGGTTAATGTCAGCAATGAGTATGCCCCCCATGTACTGATGGGGATGATACATGGACACCCAACATCTAAACACAAAATACCGTATATAAGTTATTGAGAGTCCAAGGAAACTTCATTGTACACATTCTTTAGTGTTGAACAATGTCGGGACCCTCGTGAATGATGTCATCGAATACACAGGAAAATACAAATATTAAAATAAACAAGACACTATATTACACTGAAAAAATACTGAATAAACAGTCGTGAGCTCAATAATTTCATGAATCCCCATCGTCTATAGAAACTAAACATAAAAGCAAAAATCATGATGTCTGACTTTCACCACGAGTTTGATGAACACTTGTTTTAACACACACTATTTTAGCTTGTATTTCTCCTGGCTTTTATGACTTTATACATTTATTTTTCAGTGTCTTAAAACAGCAAACTAAAAGGCAAGAACCATGTGCACAGTATTGAAACACACAAAAGCCACTTAGTACTTAGTCAATTTTTTTAAGGCTTTCCCTGTTAACATGTTATTTATTAGCAAAGAAAAGAAATGCCCTTTGAATGTAATGATACTGATCCAATATATAGTGATGTTAGTTATTACAGTTGTGTATCCCAGTTAGAAAACACTTTGTCCATTTGTGTATTTTTGGACCAAACTGTCTTGGAGTGCTTTGACAAGTGGATGTCACCTGTGGTAAGTTGTATTTTTTTCCTGAGAGCTTGGGTTGGTCCATCATTAGCATGTTTTCCGTTTGTGTGGATTGTCAAATGTGCTGCTGGCTTCCATCTGTGTTTCCTCTCAAGTGTGAATTTTGATTCATTTTTAGCCAGAGACACCCTCTAGATGGGAGTGGACCCATGGAAATGCTAATTTGACTGTTCAAAGTGTCACATGAATGACAATCATGACTCATCATCAAACTCGACAACATCCTCCGCGGATTAGCCTTTCATTCCTGACGCTTTAAACACTTCATATTCTTTAAAAGCGCAGCAGCGGCTTTTCTCATCGCGTCCCCCCCGCCTCCCCCCATGACGGTACATCGACTGATCCAGGGCCGCTCTGACTGAAACCTCCTGAACTAGTTCTATTGTGTATTGCGGTCTCTTCGACAGTTCTGTAAAAGCCCAGAGGGAGAAGCAGAACAAGGCGTCAGGAGTCTGAAAATAGCATCTCGCCAGAGGGAGTTGGAAAGAAAAAGGCGCTGAGTTCCACCGCCACAACACTGGACTCTTCTTCTTCTACTGTTGAGTCACTCGATGTTGATGCTTCTCAAAGTGGAGGACGCCGTGACATATTATCTCCGGGGCAGTACTACAAAGCGCTGCCCAATGTTGGCCTGGCTAACGTCCTGCATGCCATTGGCCAGCTTTTTGTACATTCATGACAGATGGTTTTATTTCTCTCCTAAGGCCAAGCAGACACAAAGAACACACGGACGCTTCGACACGGGCTTAACCCAGGACACCAACTGTTCCAGGAGGCACTGCGCATGGGAGAATCTCCACATATGGACTGGAAATGTAAATCAGAACATGTAAATTTGATAAGAGGAAGAGGTCTGAGAGGAAACGCACACAGGCTGATAAGGGACTCAGAGCCTAGGTGTCAAACATACAGCTCACGGACCCAAACAGGGTCCAATCCATCCCATTAAAGGCAAAGATTACACCAAAGATATTAACCCTTTACTGGCCCACCTCTACATCAACAGTGATTGTACCTACCATGAAGTGATGGTACTAACGTACTGAAGTTCAAAGGGTTAATGTGGATGTTGACAGGTGTCTGGATCAACACCGGCGTTGGTCCATTAGGAACAAATCCAGCTTCAAATAGGATCAAATACAGGTTCTAATAGCATCAAATACAATACATATATTTTCCCTTTTTATACATTTATCATGGATATCTTTTTAAATTTTATTTATTTTTATTTGCCATTAACGGACAGGGAACCAAGATATGGCGACCCCATTCACCTTGGTTTTCTACTTGACAGTAAAATACATTTTAAAAATATTCTTAAATGTTTTGTGTAATTGATCCACTGTTATATGTACCTTATGAGATGAAAAAATTCAGAAATTGTTCTTATTTTACTTCCAAATTCCAAAAATATATCAATATTCTGCCTGTTGCCAAATATTTGTGTAACAGTATTTGTAATGTACATGTATAAATGATCATTTAAGGCATACTATGGGTGAAATATTTTTTCTGGGGATATTCACATGTTTTTTTTGTGGAAAGTTGGTCTGTGTTTAAATAAACTTCTTATACCAGTAGATGGTTTTTATTTGTGAGAGTAACACCAACTTGAACAGTGTTCTGGATGTTATGAAAACACTTGGATAATTTTTATTTTATATATATTTTTTTTAATTTTATGATTTTTTTTTTTAATTGACATTTTTCAATATTTTCAATTTTTC
>JAPTHA010000011.1:13439275-13453111 GCA_029814585.1 Gymnapogon annona | reverse complement strand
CCACCCCCACCCCCGCTCCTCTGCATTATTAGTGCATATAGCTCTCTCCTGGCTCTGCAGAACCCATTAGCTGAGATTAGCAGTGGAGGAGCCACCCCCCCTCCCCGTTTCCTCTCTCACTTTATTTCTTCCCCTTTTTTTTCAGGCTAGCCGTAGCCGCCACGGTCGCTGAATGATTACCATCCATTATAGGGCCTTATTGTGCTGACAGAAGCAACTTCAGGCCCTGGCCCTGATCGTAAAGTAGAAGGAAAAAAAAAGAAAGAAAGGCAGACTCATAATCTTAGACACACTCCCTAGAAGTGTAATGTGCATCGGAGGAAAAAGATAAGAGATAAGGCAGATGCCAAGTTGATGCTAGCCTTAATGTGGCTTCATGCCACATACACAGTATCATACACAGCAATTAGGTATCACTTAATTCCAGTAGATTTGTAGTTGATTTGTCAATTGGAACCAGAAGGTTTTGGAGCTAACAATAAGTGTATGTTCAATTTAACTTTGCTGTTTACTAAATGGATAGTACACGTTTGGCTATCAATACACACATATGCTTTTACTTTGTTTTTTTTTAGCCTTACTATATTGCAAGCTCATACTAAGTTTTGTTTAATGTACATTATGCTAACTTACCTGATCAGTACTAGCATAAATGATTTTTACATTATGCTAACTATCTGTATAAAGATAAAGATAGAGATTTGGCAAATGCATTTTGATAAAAGAAAGGTCAAGTGCGGTGGCGGGGGGTGGTTGATGGATGCTACGTGTGCTTTCACACCACGGGGAGTGGTGTTAACCTTCTCAGTGAGGTATGGGGTCTCCCAACACTACCTTCCATTGCATTCCCACAGGTTGTTTCCACGCTGATACCTACTCATAAATTCTGTACAGGGAGAATGATAAATCAATTACAATTTTTTATTTAAAATATCAAGAAAAAAAACCCCAACAGAAATAAGCTTCTTAAAAAAGGGTTCATTTCCTGGCTGATGGCTCTGGCTCTTAGAGGAAGGAGGAATTAAACAAATGGAAAAAAAGAAAAAAAGAATACAGCGAATGTAATTTTGTGACTTGACTAGAATGAGACAAGAACAGAATATCAATCATTTATCTCATTTTCTGTCCCCTTTGCCTCTTTGGTTATAACATGGCTCTGTATATAAAAGTAGAGGATGCTCCCGCCAGCCTGCAGGGAATACAACGTATACCTCACGAAAATATAAAAGGTAGTGCCGTTTGGGGAGTGGAGGGCCATTAAACAGTAGAAATCTGTGTGATTTTTATATAAACACATAGAGGAATTTCTGTGAAGCATTCAAAACTGGCCTCCCACTCTTCATCCCCTCCCGCTCAGCCTTCGTCTCTAGCGGCATCTTCTTCAGCCGTTCGTCGAGCTGCATTTCAATGAGTCAGTCCCAAAATGCCCCGTCAATATCCCTGACAGATCTTTAAAGCTTGATACAGTGAAAAGTGTGCAGAAATGACAAGTGGCGGTAACGTTTCACCTGGGTGTAAATCTGTATTAGGATTTTCTCTCTTTTTCTTTTTTTTTTGGCTAGAAATAAGCTCCAAAGACAGATAGGCAGGATAAAGAGGGAGCGACAGCGTCTGGACTTGTCTGGCTGCTTTTTTCCTGCCATCCATCAACTCACGGTCATGACCACATCTGCCCACCAACCACGGCCCTGTTTGCAAGGTCTGGATTATCATAGTGTCAACAGGCTCCGCCCTCCCACCCCCCTGGCTGGCTGATTACTGCTGTGTGGCCTGTATGTCTGTGAGCATGCTCAGATAGAAAGTGACAGTGGTCGTTTGGATGTGCATCACCTCTGGCTCTGACGTAAATCAAAGTCTCTGGGTTTCTTCAATTGGATGGTGAGTCAATTTGGAGGCTTCTGGTGGTAGAGTGGTAGAAACTTTTAAAAGCCTGGTAAGGACTTTTCTTTCCTATTAGAGTTTTGGACAGACTTGTACTGCCTTGAAGTAAACTATTATATCGATTTAGATTAGATTGGATTGCATTAGATTGTATTGATCCTACAAATGTCTGGTCAATGCATTAACAAGATAAAGTGCAACATAACGATGCTGCAAAACAAACAATACAAATAAATAATCAAAGTAAGTAATAAACCTATGTAGGTTATATAGGGTTTGTCTCATACTGTATATGTTTTTCGTTTAGGCTACCAATCAGCAGCCCTTGAATGGACAAACCTAACCTAAGCTGCTCAGTTCATTTCAGGTTTTTTTTGTTTGTTTTTTTTTCTTAAGCACAGTTCCAGTTTGATTGACTGCAGACTAAGTTGGGAACTGCAAGAGCTAAACTGAAGAAAAAAACAAAACAAAAAAAATCTTAAAAATTTTCCACACTCACTTGTCTTTTCTTTAGTTAATTGTTCAAACCAAGCAAGCCTTAGCCAACATGGATAACCTTCTACAAAGCACAACCAACTACACCTGAACATGAATATGCAGATTAGGCACAACATAACATATATAAACTACTTTCTGCTACAAGTATTTGGCAATACTACCTGTGTTTGTACGAAATGTCAAGTGAATATGATCAAACGAGAAAAGACTGTGTGGACGACACTCGGTAGCGTCACAAGCAGGTGGCACTGTGGGATACACGACGGCTGTTCTGATATACATAGTAGAAGAAATGGAGCATTCTAAAAAAACTTGGGAAAGGCTTTTTTTTTTTTTTTAATGGATAAAACTGTTGGTTACAGTATTTGGTTCCTTACCCATAAGTGGCAAAAAAGTAAGGTGAAAGGAACCTGTGACAATATGAGAACCGTCCTTTTCCACATCGATATTGACATTAGTACAATTACTTCATGGTACCAAACAAAGCAGGTACACTCACTGTACATGCCTATACCTATGACTGGAGGATTCACTGTCCTCAGTGGAATTGATGATGTCACGGTCTTGTAATGTGGGTGGAAATGACTGAAAATAGTCACTTGGCCGATAAAGGATGAAAGCAATGTCTGGCGCTATAAATCAGTCTCCAGCTGCAAAAGTGATATTGATAAAATGCAGAAATTAGGAGCTCCGTTGAAGTCGTGCTAGTAGCACACCGTCCGGGTCAAAAACACCGGGGTCTGAGATGGAGCGTTACATTTCCAGACGCATCACTCACAGCGTCAGTGGTTTCTTTATTTGTAATCTATTTTCTCTCCTTTACTCAACCTCTCTTTCTCTCTTGCCAATACCCTGCTCTGTCTTCCACTTCTCCCTCTTTTGCTACCTTCAATCTCTCTCACTCAGTCATGCTATTCTCTTTTTGTTTTCCATCTCGTCTCACTTCACCCCCTCCCCCTCTCCACACACACACACACACACCTGCCTCCACCTCTGCCCCCCCTGTCCTCCCTCACCCAGCCCATGTTTCTCACCAGTCAATAATGAAAATTGCTTGCTACCTTGAATGGATTATGGGTGTGCGCGGGGGCCCTAGGTAGTTTGTTTGAAGGCGCAGCGGTGTCAAATGAAAAGGCCCGGGCCATTTTCTACCTGCCACAGGCCTTCTGCCTCCATCACACCACGCACACCAACACACGCTACACAACAACAGACGCACACTCCACTGAGGTGAAGATACATAGACAGCCATATAATGAAAACAAGCTGCAGTCACGTCACAATCGCAATCACTGACCTACATTTACACTCTGCATGATTTTAAACACGTAATGTCTGTGAAGTCCATTCACTGTTCAGAGAATTTTTTTTTTTTTATGACTTTTTTCAGCATTAAAAACGGTCCTTTATTTATAATGGTCCATATTTTGATGGTTGATAATGTTTAAATGGTTAGACAGGAAGTCCTATATTGGTTTTCATTTGACGTTGAAGAATCAAACTTTTTTTTTATTAAAGTTAATTTGAACATTAATAATAAAACCAAAAAAAAAAAAAAAAACTCAAGATCACCAATGTCTATTTTTCGAAAGTCTTCTATGAAACTGCTGGTTGATTCAATTCAAATTTTACATGTGTAGTCCTTAGGATACTGTCGACAATGTTTACAATGTTGTAGAATTTAGACTCTGATACATTCTTGAAATATTGAAAATAATGCATATTTTGACAGATGAGAGCTCTGTATCGTATTGATATTAAAAGGTGTTTTAAGTCAAGAACATTACTGAGTTCCCGACACTTAACATCAGCGGCGGCAGAAGCACCAACACCACAGCGACCCTCCCCTCCACCTTCCTCTCTCTTCTTCCTCTCTCCCTCCGGTCGTGTATTATGAATGTCGCCTAATTACGCAGCCCAGAATTCCTCATACAGGCTGGCACATTTATTTGTTTGCTTTGTATCTCTTTGCCTTTCTCTTGTATGCAAAATCCTTCTGTGATTGAGTTGTTTATTCTTTGGCTCTGCCTCACTGAGATCAAACACTGAGCAGATTGAACGGGGAATAGACACCATTGATGGTCAATCCTCGGGTTGATACTCACCGAGAGGCGGGATGAAGCACCGAAACGTGTTTGCAGGGGTACATGCCTGTCTGCTGCTTGTGCAAGTCGCTCCAAAGCACATATGCTTTGACTGCGAGGAAGTCTAAAAATATGGTTTGTTTTCCCATCTGCCTGCCACGTTAATTACCCAGCCCAGTTTACTGAGCTCAGAACCTCAGCTCTGTTTTCTGTAAAATATGGGCCTCATGTGTTTCTTGTTTGTCAGCGATAAAGGCCACTTTCCTGCACTTCTAATGCATCTATAACAACACAAGTCATTTCTACCTCAGACCTATTTATTTATTTATTTGTTTATTTATTTTACATTATTCTTTAAAAATTAGATGTAGTACCTCCGACCTATTTATTTATTTATTTATTTATTTATTTATTTATTTATTTATCTATTTATTCATTTATTTATTCATTTATTTATTTTACATTCATTTTTAAAAATTAGATATTGTTTTGGATTTTTTTGTCATCTTATGTTAAAGGTGACAAAAAAACATGTTTGTATAAGGGTTATTCATCTATAACAGGGTTAATTATTGCATAATTTTAATAACAATTAACTTTTAACATGTTTACATGGGCGTTTTCTTTGTACTTTTTGTCAACCTTAAATCAATTTAAATATTACAATAAAATCATAACAATAGATAAAAATGTTATCTGGTTCATAAAGGGTTCATCTTCTTGAGATCAGGTTCTTCAGTTGAGAACATGATTTTGGTTTTCTAGAAAATACGTGCCTCTCGTGTTGCATGTTTATCAGAAACAAAGGCCACTTTTTGGCACTTGTGATGCATCTAACCACATTAATATCTTCTAGCACTGACTATAAAGCGCATCAACGAGTGGGAGTGTGTTTTTCAATCTGGTCAAGCTCTGACTGACAGCTGCTGTGCATCGGCAACCAAAACACTACCACATAAATCTTTGCATCTTCCTCCAGCAAGTGTAAAGTAGCCGCATCTGTTTGACAAATATGTTCGGTCGTTGTTATTTCAACATTGATGCAGAAAGAGACAGAGAGAGAGAGCGAGAGAGATTCTTAACCAGCTGCAATCGGAAATGAAGGAAAGTGGGGGATGATGATGGGGGTCTTGCTGTTTTAATGTCACATCCATTTAAACGTCACATCCATCGTCTCTAAGAGCCAGACAGGTATTTTTTATTTATTTATTTATTTATTTATTTATTTAATGAATGTGTATGCTTTTGTAGGCTTTTATTAACACTGAAACGCTGGTGTGTGTAGAGCCAACATCTGTACATGTGTTGTTTTGTTTTTTTCTAAAGATCTTTTTTTTTTACCCTGTCTTGTTTCTAAGTAATTTTTTGGATAAAGAAGGTTCAAACTAAGCAAGAAAAGACGATGGAGAAACAGGACACGCAATCACCACGGTCCGAACGCCTAGTGGGTGTTAAACAAATACAAGTACAGTCTCCAGTGACTTCTTTTAACTGTGGATTTAATTGGGGTTTGTTGAAATGTGGGATAAACACCATGTAGGCGCAGAGATGCCACGCACCGGTTGGTTCTGAAGCCTTGAGTTGGGAATTTGGCTGTCACCACCTTGGGTTTTGGAGACAGAAAATACCATTTTTGTCTGGAATCACTCCTGTTCACTCATTCACTGTTTACTTAGCCTTTATTTTTGACACTTGTCTTTTTGTGTCACACCTTAATTGATGATAAAATGTCTCTAAAATACCAGAATTTGACAAATTCTATAGTATTTTGATGGGGCTGGGCAAAAAATCAATTTGAATCGTGCATTGAGTTTTTGAGTCAAATTGAGTGAAATCAATTCATATTTTGGGAAAATAGATTTTTTTTTTACATTTTGTCCCCCTCTCCTATAACACACACACACATTTTGCATTTGCCAAGAATCCCTTCAGGCTTTCCGTATTTCACTTACTGTGGCGCGTCCCCTGTCCCTCCCCCCCGCGTGCAGCAATATCAACAAACAACATGGCAGAAAGAGACTGCAGTCAAGCCAGCCGCGATTCGCTTCTTCCTCGTCCAGTCAGTCGCTGGTGAATTACATGTGCGCTATTTGTCTCATGATTACGGTAGACAAGGCGCAACAGAAACAAAATGAGATGATTAAATGAGTTTTAATTCTACTTCGTACGGGATCAGATTTTGTCGCGTTATCGAGCCGATCCAGATTTTTGGCGTGGTTCTTCTCAAACTGAACGTTTCTTATGAACTATGCTGCATCTTACGGAACACGTATACACACAATGTAAAGATACGTTGTGTTTTCATTTAAAAATAAAAGCACTTCCCGAAATAATTTAAAAGGCGTTTTCTCTTAATGTTTCCAATAAATACCCCGTGGAACAGGCTTGTATGGGTTTAGTACTTCATATACTACCAGCACACAAAATATGAAGTACTTTTACTGTATACTTTTGAAGTAATTGTACTGCAAAATCACCTTCAGGCTACAAATTTTTTTTTCTAAAACTACAACATACATAGTTCTAAAATTAATAAAAAAGGATTTACCAATAAGTAGTTTATGAAAATGGATTGTATTGTATTAGAACCTCATATACTACCAGCACACAAAATATGAAGTACTTTTACTGTATACTTTTGGAGTAATTGTACTGCAAAATCACCTTCAGGCTACAGAAAATTTCTATTTTTTGTCCAAGACTGTGCAAGATGCAAAATTCCAAAATTAATGAAGATTTACCAATAAGTAGTTTATGAAAAAAAAAATGTCTGCAGTTCTGTTTTTTTTGTAAATCAGGGGGGAAAAAATCAAATCGAATCGTGAATTGAGTTTTTTTTTTTTTTTTTTTTTTTTAAATCGGAGATTTTTTGGGGGGACAAAATCGCCCAGCCCTACATTTAAGTTGTTTTTATTGACTTGGCTAATTTTTTTTTCTACAGAAAAACCTTGTGGTGAATTATTCTTTTACAGCACAGATTTAGACATGTGGATGGACCTTGTAAGACTACCATGATGAAATTACCCACTTAGCTAAGCAGGGCATAGTTAATAGTATTTGTTAAGTTTCAAGACATGTAATTCAGCATAACAATGTTTATACCAGGGCTGTTTAATGTATAAATACACAACATTTGTTCAACAAAATCTTTTTTTTTTACATATTCCGTAGTCTTCCTTGGGCGTTATGTGATCATTTATTTAGCTTACTGCTAATATATATTTGGAGAAGCCTGTTTTGGCTTCATTTTTCAAGCCAATCACTTTCTACTCATGGATAAAACCAACCACCTAATCCGCAGACGCCTGTAAAACGTTTCATATTCTTTTGCGAATAGAATCACTGTTAAGGTTGTCTGCAGTATCAGCTGCTTAGCACGTACAGCGGGGATATAATAGTGCCCGAATGCCTCATTGCCGTCGTCATCTTCTTGATTTGTACTCCTGTATAATTTTGTGCAAAACAGAAACAGTGCGTTCTTCGACTTCTGCTGCAAAACCAAGGAGAAAAAAAAAAAAATCCTCTTAAAGAAAAGATGCGGCGCTTTCCGTCTGAAGCCTGTGAATGCAGGAGAAGCTTTGGGGCTAAGATTTCACAGGCGCTAATAAGCATTCAGCCTCATCTCCTCCTCTGCCTCGTGGTGACTTGGCTGCTAATGTGTGACTGACAAGCCTGGGTTTGTGTGTTGATGGGACAGCATTGCAGGTTTGGACAAACACCGGCTGATGGACAGATCTGGGCTGTGTGTGGGATGGGCGTGTCTGGCGTACGATCATATCATACGGTGCTCATATCAAAAAGTTCCGCCTCGCATCTCCAGCACCTTACAGACGTGCTCCATTGGCTTTTGTTATGTTTTTGTAGAATGATTTTGCGGGGGATTGTGTAGATTTGAGTCAGTTTGTGTGTGTGACGGCCTTGGACGGTGGGCAGCAGCAGGGAGCGCGAGTTTGTATTTGGCCAGATTGCCGGGCTGCCTCTCTTATTTGCCTGCTTAAATTAGCCCAGCAGGGACCAGGAGTTGGCAGAGATAATGATATTTTATTTATTTAGTTCAATTTGAACATTAACCCATAAAGACCCTATGCTACTTCAGTGTCCCTTTACTGTTCCCAAATGAATCATTCTCTCTATTTAACCTTTACTAAGTGATTTATCATCATTTATTGTAATATTATCCTCTGTGTGTCAATTGGGTTTTATACAATATTTAATTCACTGATCATGAAGATGTTCATTAAAGCGCATATGAAAGTTGATGGTTATTATCTTCGAAACAGAGAAAACTTCAACAATATCTGATTAACTAAAAGTGTATTCATTTAATTTACTTTCTCTGTCATGCATTACTATATTAATTGTCTCATTCACTTTTGTGCATTTTGTATCATTTTATATAATTTGTATTGGTAAATGGATTTTACTGGCAAATCACTGTTTGTAGAAGTTGATGATGTTTCCATGGCAACTATGGAGCCTCTGACTTTCCAAATGGATCACATCTGATTAAAATGCAAAAAAAATATATATATATTTTACTCTAATTATTGACATGTATTGGGTTAGTCATTATAGGCTTAGTCAATCAACACATTAAACAGTTTATATCAGTAGGCGGTTTGTGTCACTGGCGAATGTTTGAGTCTTTAAGGGTTAAAGCAAAACACATGAAGAAATGCACATAAAGACATGGTTAAAGATGACTGCGTAGCCAAGACAGATATGTGGGTCGATATTTTCTTAAATGCAACAGCAGCTAGCTCTTATTTCCATCATTCACGGTCAACAAAGCATCAGAAATTGAAGAACAACTGTTCCCTAACGCCACAAATTTCACCCACAAGATCTAAATCTGTTACGTATCGGCTCTGAGCAGCTGGCAGAGAGGAAGGGCAAAGGGTTACATATTAGAGTGTGTTGCGGGTCAGCCTTGGGGCGCTCTGTGTTATTAACCAGTGCTAGTGACTCAGCCTCAGATCAGAACCATCATCCATTGTTTAAGTCCTTGTCGCTAACGCTCTTTAAAAAGCATCGGTGCTTATGCAAACTGTTCCCCAATCTTAAGCAGATAAACCACGTGGTGATCGCTTTAAATCCGTCCCAGAGCTGAAATAACTGACTCACTGATCACATGTGTTATAGTGTCCTACATTTGTTACACAAAAGGTGAAGACTGAGTCCTATCCACGTTACCGTCACTTACCGGGCATTTTATCAGAAATGTGAACGCTCAGTGACCTACTATTGTAGTCACTGAGTAGTCACTACTATTGTAGGATTGTAGGGACTCCTACTATTAAGCCTCCTTACACTGCGAGGTAGAGGCAGCGTTAATCAAAGATCCTACAGTGATTGTTAATCCAGTTGGGATCCTGTATGTAGGGTAAACCCACAGAGTCACACAAGACACAACTCACAAAACACTCCCTGCACCAATGTCCTTTAATGTGAAATGCCAACAAAAGGAAAAGGTAATGCTGGGATGATGTATGTGTTAAGAAAAATGCCTCGGATAACTGCAGTTATTCATCAAAACACCGCTGGTTACGTTTTAATTTATTCTTTTGGGTGAAAAAGCTGTATATTAACGGCTTTATTACATACCTACTTATTAAAGAAATCAATAATTTGACCAAAATAGAAATAGTTTAACAAGTAACTCATTTTTATCTTGAGGGAAAGAGGAAACTAGAGGGATATTTATTGTTTTAAATTATTCATTAAGGAGCAGCAAGAGGAAAAAGAAATAAATAAATGTTGCAACGAGAGGAGAACAGGGTCCTATTGCTTTCTTATTATTACCTACTTTATCTCTGTTTTTTGTTTTTATTTCATTTCTTAAAGGAGGCTCAGGCTATAAATACTTGCGTGTTTGGGAACGATATTTGTCTATATAAAATATATATATTCATAAAATAAATAAATAGCACAACAAGATGAAATCTGAGTAAAAAGATGTTGCCCAATGTAACAAACACAAAAACAGCATAAAGATGCAGCAAGATGAGATCTACTTTATGTAGCAGATATAAAATTTTAAAAATGATTAAACAGAGAAAAAAAACAGTGGAGGAAATACTGAACCTTTATCATGGCAAAAAAAAACTAAAACTATGAAATGATGTGAAAAGAAGTAGCACAAATTGCATAAAAATAAGAAAATGACAATAAAAAATAAATTAGTGGAAAAAGCCATCATGATGAAAAAGATCTAACAAAAAGGAAATGAGGAAAAAATGAAAAAATGTTTAAAAAAAAAATGAAAATGACCTAAAAATGAAATACTGTAAAATTATGAAAATGCTGGAAAATAGCATCATAAACTGATAACAGATAAAAATAAACAAAACAAAAATGATGTAAAATGAGGAGGGCGTTAAAATGACGTCAACAACAGAAAAGACGTGGGGGAAAAAAAGATGTCAAATGAAAAAAATGCCATGAATGACATCACCGACATAAACATATAAACAAATATAGGGTGTCATAACGGACAAACGGACACTGAACTGACGTTAACTGCGTGTGTATGGTTTGGATCCGGGGATTCGGGTTTGACAGCGGTGTTTTCTGTGTGTCTGTAAGGGTCCTGTTGATTCATTGTGTTGCTCTGCGTCTTCTCTCTGTGCAGGAAAACCTTCTGTTAGGAGATTTCCGGACAACCTGGGTCAGCAAAGCCAAATTTGAGTGCAACAGATTGGTTTAACGGGACTTTCTCCTCGGCCTGTCGGTACATACGTCAGGAAATTACCCGAGCTGCAGCTTCAGACGGCGTCGTCAGACAGAGGAGAAAACCTGGAAGTACCGATCAGTCCGCAGACACCCCCCCCCCCCAAAAAAAAAAAAAAAATCTACACCAAACCCCAGCACATGCCAACCTTTACCACGGGATCCACACCCACGTTGACTCCCACTGCGAGTTAACCCTCAAAGACCCATACAGCTGATCTACACAGTCTAGTGTCAGCACTGATGGACAACCAGGGTTAAAGTGCACCGACTCACACACTGGACTCAAAGGCATTTTATCTTTAGTTTTCTGTGCTTCTGGTATAATGACTTTCAGTGTTAATCTGACCACCGACAGGATCAGACAGATTAAATATGGAGAAAAAAAAAAAAGGTAATCAATCTCCGAAGAAGGGTTAAATATCTGGTCGCTTGTAAAGTTACGGTTAAACAGCCCATAATACACATTGAGTTTTGTACAGTAACAATACACAGTGTTCACTCACGGGTATTCAATAAAGGGCTGAAACGTCCCTAATAGTGTGGACAATTGTTTATGGGATGTATATTGACCTCAGTCCGATGTTAAATCCTGTACTATTTTACCAAATCATTCAGAAATGTTGCATTGAGTCTTCGTTTATATTTCAAATGATGATATATTTTTGATTAGAAAAAAACAAAATAAAACACTTTTCCTTCAGTTTTCTCTATTTCTCATGTAAAAACCTTGGGATTTACTCCGAACTTTAATTAATATAAACCTGATCAGTAAATTTAACACAGAAAAACACATCATATTCATTGAAGAATTCTAAGGCACTGAGGCTAATATCACAACAAATTGTGATAAATCATATAAATAAGAGAATGCACAAGTATCTCTGGGTCTTTAAGGGTTAATGCAGATTGAAGCGCCGCATTATTGTAATAATGGTGCAGTATGTAATAATGTTTTCCCCTCATTTAGTAATAATGCCACATTTTGTTATTAAATTCTTGAATGCATTTCATGATAAACTTTGCAACATTTTTTCAGTGATATTTAATTGATGTAGCTTTTGTCCATTTGTTCACTTTCTCCACTATCGTGAATAAAGTGATGTTTTCTGTAGGTTGGACCGATGATGCATCCTGCTAGTTTGTAAAATTTATTCTAGTTCAGCGGGAACATCTTAGTATTATTCTTCTTCTATGGTGGTTTTTCTACTTTGGGCGGGTTTCAAGTTCCACATACAGCCCAGTCTCATCTCAGATGGACCAGACCAGTAAAATAATGACATAATAACCCACAAATACAGATTTTTTGTAAACAAAAATAATGGCAAAAAAAAAAAAAAAACAGAAAATAACATCAATTTATGAAAATATGTATATGTGGGAAAACCCCAGAAAACCTTACATTTATGAGGAAAAATATGTTTGTTTTTATCCATAGTAAGTTTCAGCTTATTCTTCACACGTATGCATTACAAAGTAGGCCCAGTTAAAACTACACTGCATTTTCAGGATGTCATGTTTATTCAGGTTGTTGATGTTTAATTTTTAAAGGATCATTTTGTTTATGTAAATATTTTCAAGATTTAACTTGTTTTTTTCTATAAATCAAAGAGAAAAAATGGGTGTTGCTATTATTTATAGGCATAATGTCATATTGTATTTTGGAGTCATTATTTATAGGTTAATCTATTATTATTTTGGAGTTCAATACCCCTCTATCTTCAGACTAATTTTTGCAAATGAATCCGTATTGGAACATTAGTTAGACCAGTTTTGGTCCGTAGGTGGCATGTTTGACACCTGTGTATCAATGCATCAATGGTTTATTACATAAAGCACCAAAATGCTACAGCTGTTGCAATATCTAATAAGTTATTGCAAAGTTTGTTCAAGAATGTTGCTATAAATTGTGGCATTATGACATACTGAGGTGAAAATAATGGCATCCCTTCATGTTGCATCGTTGTTCCGGAACGCGGAGCTCCGCAGCTTTACAGCGTGTTGCTGAACTCACTTTGTCTGAACTGTTTTAGTCTGATAAACGCTTTAACGTTCAGCTGTTTCCATGTGTATCCTCTGTCTGTCCCTGTTGAAGAACACATCAATAATAAATGTGATTCGTGCTCCGTCCATGGGCGGATGCTTTACAAGATGCGGTCTCTGCGTCTAGACAGGATCTGCACACTTTGACGATTGGTCTTGATCGGCTGCGACGCTTGAATTAACACCTACACTCAGCTTCAGTTTCATTCATCAAGTGGGACCAGGTGTCGAAGCCTTGTGGACCTGAACACACACCTGGTTTCTGAACTCTTTGACGCAGGTCTTTTCACATCGACACACTCCAACTGTGTCTAAGTGTTGGATTTAGACACAGTGATGATGTTTTTGAGGACTTTTTTCTAACCTTCAGTGACAATTGTTAAGGTCTTTACAAACCGTGAGACACATCATGTTCATCCACCAGCTGTTGCTTTGTTTACTATTGATGTTCATGAACAATTGAGACCTAGGTCATTTATGAACAATGAAATGCAAGTGAATGCAGTGGATTTTTTTTTTTTTTTTTACCCAATGTAATTCAGTAAAGACCTGTAACTCACTTGTGAATTGTTAAATATGAATGAAAAATTCATTGGGATGC
>JAPTHA010000011.1:13374182-13387740 GCA_029814585.1 Gymnapogon annona | reverse complement strand
ATATATATATATATAGATATATATATATATATATATATATTGTTTAGAAACAGTGTTTTCTTACAATTTAATGGCAGGTGTTTCTTCCTCAGTGAGCTAGGAGTAGAAGATATAAAATCTGAGTCTTGGATAAAAATCACAAAAAACAAAAGAGAAAAAAAATGCAAAAAAAAACTATGTTGATATAAATGAAGTCCAAACCATCTGTGAGTCATTTTATAAGCAAAGATACCAATTCAAACCAAACTAACCAATGAAACGATATTGATCCAATAAAAAAAAAACTATATAGTGACATTACTCATTATTGTTTTGTATCCCAGACCCCTGTTAGAAAACAAACACCTGGATTCAACCTGTACACACACTTTTGGACGGATAGCGGATGTACAAGGCCAAGGTGCGTGTGTGTGTGGGGGGGGGGCTGAAAACCACATCTTCTAATGCATCTACAGAAACATTAAATAATTTACAACAAGCATCAGGGTCACAGAGTGCATAAAAAAACTGACCATGCAAGACATAATACAATGGCTGACACCAAATGAAGATGCTCCCTTGTTGACTTCACTGCCGCCGTAGTCTACATCAGCTACAAGGAGGTCATCTTCACAGTTCTGTCAGAATTTTTAACAGCTTTTGCTCAAACACATACTTTCGCACGTTTCCAAGACGCTGCCAGTGGAGCAAGTGTAAATACAGTTGTGAATTCTTGTGCTTTTTCAAGAAACATGAGATAAATCTGCAAATACTCAACAAATAGATCAGTTTAGACACACCTCAAATGTCCAACCTACTCAGCACAGACGTCCGCCTCGTTCACAAACCTCGTTCACCTCTTCCTTCACAAACCGCAGAAGTCATTTTTTTTACAGTCAAAGGAGTCTTAGTCTGAGTCATTTATTGTGGATCCAACCACCTTCAGCAGGTCTGAGATCAAAAAGTGGATTTGTCAATACGCATCAGTCAGTTGCAGGCGAACGTCAGGATTCCCCACATTAACACGTCAGCTTTGAAAGCGTACGCCGTGTTCAATATGAACAGACTGCAACCTACAAAACATTTAGTTCCAAGATTACACACAGCTAAACGACTTCCTACTTGACTTTGAGGTTCTGCAAAAAGCAATAAAAGTTGAATGCAACCATAATGAAACGTGGGTTGAGGTACAATTTAGGTTAAGTCTAGTAAAGTCTAGACACAATGAAGGTTGTAGGTGCAAAGCTGTTTCTGGACGGTGGTCCAACCAAGGACTCATTAGATTAAAGTGTGCCATGGTTCGCTTCATTTCTAGCACGAAAACACTTGGCTGAGTTGGATTTTTAGATCAATTATTTGAAGTGACAGTGAGAGGTGACGTATGACATATTTCATATTATTTCATGCAAAGTTGTGTCAAAATTGCAACGTGAGACTCAACTACATTAAATGTGTCTGTTAGGGGTTGGAAAAGGCTTCCAGGTGTGTAAAAACAGATTCTATCAGGGGATGCTGAGGAGCATCACTTGACTTGGGATGAAGAAATTACTTCATTCAACCTCCCAAACTACACGAGAGAATAAGAACCTGGGCGATCAATGTGTGAAAACATTCTCACACCTAATCGTCTGGTGTGTTTTTCCCTGGTTTGAAGGACTGCGTATGGGTTAACACAAATCCAACTTACAGCCACTATGCACACTTCAAAAGAGACAATAAACAAAACAGGACATCTGGGACACAGCAGTAAACTGTTCTTATTCGCACATAGAAGGACTTGTTGGAAATGTTAAAAAGCACAAACAAAGCATGAAATAAATTGCTTCCAAGACACAATAATCTCAAAATTATTACACCATAATTGCAGATACAAACTGAATAAAAAAAAAACATGTAAAAATTTATCTATCCGTCCATCCATCCATCTACCCACCATCACTATTTATCACTCATCATTTCTGCCACATGAAAACAAAACACGCAGCTACATTGTCGATCACTTAAAAGTGGTTATTCATTCATGTGTTTCATTCTCATATGTTTTCATTCTACAGATGAATCAGACTCTACGAGTAAACAAACTACAAGTTAGTGAAAGAGGGCTGTGAGACATCCCTAAATCACACACCGACAGCCAAACCTTTAGTTTGCCTGTAGGTGTGTGTTAGTTACTTATGAAAATGTCAGACGTGGTATTTTGCCATTGTCTTTCAAAGGGCCTCGAACGGCTTTTATCAGAAAGTAATCTAAATGAATGAATGCGCATGAGAAACTAATGCAGAATGATGTCTGAAAAGAGCGAAGGGGAATCACAGCATGCAATCTTGGACTGGAGCAGATCAGCACCGCCGAGGTCAGCACATTTGAAGTTAAAGTCAGTCTTAAATGGGTCTTCAGACACCCTCAAATACAGCCGACAGACAGGACTGACCTTTATAAGCTACTGTCTGCAATGAGGAGGGAGAGGCAAAGAGATGAAGGTTGGGGGGGGGGGACAGCACAGCTCAAACTCCTAATTGAAACTTTTCTTTTTTTGGAGTTGAGCTAAACTCCAGGGAAAGAAAATGTGAAGTGATTCTATTTTGACTTGTTTTTTTTGGGTTTTTTTTTTCTCACACTTTTAATTTTTGCACCGTGTTTGTGTTGAAATCTAGGTTGCAGCAAGTGCAGTTGTGGGAGCAACGGTGTTCTTCGGCGCTCCCATTTATTTCCTGAACTGTGCAATTAAATTTAATGATGCAAGCGTTTGTCCGAATCATTTCAAATGACATAGCTTTGCACGGCCAACGCCAAGCAGGAGAGGATTGAGGTCAGGGAGCTGAGATACCATATTTAGCCCTTATGTTAAAACATTTTATGGTCTCAAGTAGGCCTGGGAATCAAAGAGGAGCTGAAGATGTGAGGATCAGGGTCAGGGGTTGTAGAGTGTTTAACCCTCAAAGACCTGAAAAGCCACCAGCAACCCAAAGCACCTCCTGATCTAAAGGGTTTAAAACCTATTGATCCACTAATCCTATAAATACATGTCAGTAATTGGCATGTTGTGCTCAATATATTATAGACATCTTATAATATGATATATGGTCTTGTAAAAGCTTTTTTTTTTTCTACTGTGAACAGTTGAAAAGTTAACCAAATAAAGCCAAGAAAAATAAGTCAGCGGCCATGGTTTATGCGTCAACACACTCTTGACTTTCTAACCTCTGTTGTTGTCAAACTCCTGTAATATATCCTTGTGCGTATCTCAAAATGTAGGGTTTGCACACAGGTGGTTTAGGTCTTGTTTCAGCAGAATACATCAAATTAAGTTTAATCCATGCACTACTGTTATGTTGTCATGATAAGTCTAATGCATGTAAAGACAAAATATCAAAAATATAGAGCCCAAAGTCACATGTCATTAGCAAGCATTTTCTCATCGAACAGATTTTAGATTGTTGCCTTTGTTGCCAAACTCCAGACATCTCGGCAATTGCTGCTTAACAGTTTGTGCATTAGTGTTTTGTGCCCAGAAGCCAAAACAATGAGCTTACAGATGCTAAATATCTCTGCAAGACCAGTCTCTTTAATAAAATTGTTGTTTTTTATTCCCCGGAGTCTGTAATTAAACTAAAGAAGGTGAAGGACAGGTGGAGCTGAAGATTAGCAGCAAATATAAAGAGTTTTTGTTCATTTTAGACATGCATTCAGTTGTAATTACACCAACACTTCACCTAGAAAAAAGGCCTGATTGCCACTATGGAGAGGACTTTAAGTAGTCGCCCCATCCTAGGTTTACAGAGATGTTTAGGGACTCGTGTATATGAGGCTGTGACGGTCGCTATAAATCTCCCCGCGTGTGGTTGGTTGCATGAGTTATTTGTTTATGCGTGACATGCCTTGGCTGGGAAATGTGTGTCAAGTGAGCAGGTGGGGCGGTCATCAATGAAGACAATTAAACACCTCGGAGGCACTCAGCCAAATCTTCCCTCTGTCCCTTGTTTGGCGGCGGCCGGCCTCCCTCCCTCCTCCCGTCCTGCCTCTCTCAGCCGCTGACAGATGATAATTCAGTGGGAGTATGGGGTCACGGCCTGACAGCGAAGGGCATCATCAGCTGTGATAACCATCGCTGGACACAGACAGTCAACAAGAAGTTGGCAGCTGAAAACAACAACAGACGTAAAGAGAAGTTTTCAAAGGCACAAGCCCGGCCGAGGTTTTAGTTACAACCTCGTGCACTCGAAAGCTTTTCGAAATGCTTTAATGCTGAGTCTGTGGTTTTAGACGAAGGCTGAAGCGGGTACACTTTGTGCTGGGCCTCAGGCACACTGCTTACTCATCCTAACTTGACTCCCCTGTGTCGTCTTCTGAGACACACAAAACAGGCAGCAAGACACAAATACATCAGCGCTCATCCCCCTCCACCCCCCCGTCGAGGTCAAAAGGGCTCTCAGTTTCTCTCAAATGCACGCTAATTACAAGGACTTGATGGGTATTATCGTACCCTCTCTAATTGCTGGAATATTCTAGAAGGACAAAAAATACGTCTCTGTCAGAAGCGCATCCTCAAAGGAAGGATTATAGTCCCAAACTGGAGAAGGAAGGGAAAGAAAAAAAAAATCAGTTTCGCAAATGGGGATCGACTGTCAGCCTAGCTAATTATCCTCGCTGAAAAGAGCAAGCTTCATCTCCTGGACTTACGTCGAGGGGAATCATTTGTGGCGACCTCATCCCCGACTTTATGAAAAGAAACATTACATTCATAATATCACCAACCCCACCACACAACTGCACCCCCCCCTTCCATTTTTTTTTTTTTTTTTTTTTTTATGCACGGCTCTCATTTTGACGGCTAATTCCGCTGTTTTCATTTCAGAGGCATGAGCTTAATTCTAATACATATTAGCGTATTACAAGAGAGGGGGTATTGGCGGCGGCAGTAGCCCACACACATCACAGTAACACACAGGATAAAATATGTAAGCTCCCGCAACCCCGCGGATACAACCACAGTCAAAAGCAGAATGATATTAGTGCTCCCTTAATGCGCTGACACTGTTAGCCCTCTGCCTTTAACTGCGCTAACGCTACACCACACCTGTAATTTAAGTTCAGAGTAAGTGCATTGCGCCAAGGTCAAAACTGGGGCGCTCTCATGATCGATGGTAACGTGATTAGTGACAGGCTAGCGTTAAAACCAGAGGCTACCGTGGCGCTGTTGGAGGTGTCGGTTATGGGCGCTCTTTTCCCGTCATGCCGCCACATACCAACCCGCGAGTAGACATGTGTGCAGGGAAACTCAGAGCTGCCCATAGACTATAATCCATTTAAGACTGTAAACATGGAGGAGAGGAAAGACATTTACTGTCAGACAGCACTTGCCACAGACAGTATATCATCTCTCTGTCACACACTGCTGGCCTCTATGAAATCACAACAGCTACAGCGCTCATATTATGTTCCCCCCCCTCCACCTTCCAACTTAGATTGAATTACACAGGATCTGTTCAAGGCAATCGCTTCAGTGGAATTTCAGCCTCAGTTGACCCACCAGTGAAATTAAACTTAAACCACTCCAAGGTTTGTCAAACAGAAAATGTTACCTCCTAATGAGAAGATTAAAATAAAACAAAAGTAGAGCACATGTACATGTTTGTCATTGGATATTACAAGGTTTTGATTACTGGTTTTGGTACTGATTTTACAAGGGGTTTTGTTCTTTTTCACAGTCGGCTGAAATTGAAAACGGTTTGGTTTTTGTTTCCCAGAGAACAATAAAAACAAAAACCTAAAAAAAAAAACATCCCTTTTTTTCTTCTTTTGTTTTTCTTCTCCGGATGAATTTAAAAGACAAAACAGGCTAATTGGAAGTGTGTTCTGAAAAAGAAGAAAAAATTAAGCAAAGAGACTCGTCTTTGTTGGGGAGGTGCGACTTTGTTGTTGAATTACTAAAAACTCAGCAGGAGGAATGTTTCTTAGTATAAGTGGCAGACTAAAAATATCAGACTCATGAACAAATTATAGATGGACCTACTCGACCACATGTAATGAACACTGAAATGTGTTTTCTTGTTAGCATTCTGGCTATTTAGAATGAGTCATTACACACATTTGTCATTTGCACATCATTACAGGGATGTGCAAATTTCGAAGACCAACTCTGGTATTCTGGTCAGGTTTTTTTTTTTTATATTTTAGTTTTAAACCGCTGTCCTTATGCGAGGTGAATAACAGCTGAGGTTGTAAACATATAGACATTTACAGATTCCTAACCGGTGGCTTCATGTCCTGCTGCTCATGGTAAATCACAGACGGTTAAACTCCTCCCCATACTGTCTGATTAGGTATAGTTTCAACTCTCGCGAGTCTAGTAACGGGAGTTAACGAGACTTGGAGCTGGAGTCAGGACGTGCACCTGCTGCTACGGCAGAGAGCGACGAAGCGGGCGCAACAACGCGGTTGCAATCCTGGAGCTCTAAATGATAAACCTAGCTATCGAACCCTTCACTCACCTTGGGATATCGGTTCGATTCATCCAACGGTGATTGCGTACCGGATTGACCACGGACCCGAGGATTATTCTCGTTCGTGGAGAGTGTTATGGACAAGCCTCGTGGGTCATTGTTGAAGATAGTCAGTCCAGACTGTTCATCCGCATAAATAATAATAATAATAATAATAATAACAATAGCGTTATTCAATATTTACCTGACACAGTTCATAACTACTTATGTAAGTTCTAATAGTTCGGTTCTGTTTTTTTATAATATCACGCACGTGTTACAAGGCACGGAGCCGCCATTGCTCCATGCTAACAGTTTAATAACGATGCTAACGGTACGCTGTTTATTCTAGGACCACGCACACACACACACACACACATACCACACTCACACACACACCTCCGGCATAGCCACGCCGCGCACTAATATCCAGCCAACTTCAATCGCGCGTTAGTTGGGTTCATCCATTTGTTCTTATTTGTTGTGAATGTAATTAGGTTGTGATATTGTCCAGTGTATTTAATGTCTTATACCTTGTTCATTGATATTTTGTATATAACCGTTGTTATTTTGTATAAATTTCTATACATGTTTATGTATATGATGTTGAATATTAATCATTCCCTGTTCTAACTCAATACACACTGTTAATTTAATAAAGCCTGCAACTCTTATTCCTCTCATGGTCACCTGGACATAGACGTGAGTGTAGATATTGTCTAAGGGGGTTAAAACCGTAATAGTAATCGGCGCAATACAGTAACTTTCATACAAACGGACTGAACAGCCGTGCATTTCCCACCTCCACTTCAGACAAATCCTGTTTCCAGATTTCTTTTCCCACTATGCAAACACCTCTTCCAATATCATATCTCTGAACTTCTATTCTTAGCCAAGGGTTCTCTCCACATCTGCTCTTCGCTCGTGAAGTGCCCCTGTGAGCCCGACAAAGCTCCTCGAAGCCAAATGTGATGAACTAACATGTCGCAATCACGCGCTGGATAGACATATGCTATTTTCTCCAGAACAACAGTGTAGTTTCCTGTGTGTGAGCACCGGTGTTATCACCATGGATATTGTTAGCTGTCAGCCGTTGGCAGGAGTTTATATGCAGTACGGTTGGTTGGATCATTTGATGGAAAGATGTAGATAGTTTCAATGGTTCGGAACGTGATACAATCGGGAAAAAAAAAAAAATGTCAAAGATGAGGAGAGATATAACTCCATGAAGTTGCATTTGTCAAAAATGCGGAAGAAGTCTAAGATTAAGCATTGTAATCGTTGGAAAAAACATTGTATATCCAGCTCCAAATGTATATTTCTTCTTTAAAAACTGATGTTTTACACATATAAAATATGTCAACCTTACAAAAATAGGTACAGACTGATATAAACCAACATGCTATGAGCTGATTTTTACCTATTATTAGATAGAAGATGAAGAGATGATCTAAAGACATCACACTGGTCACTCATAAGTACGTGACAACAGACAACACGTCCTCAGTAGTTGACAAACTCTTGTCAGCTGTGGATCTGCACGCGTACGACTAAACCACGATAAAGTCCCTTTGTTGTCACTATGATTTATGGGCATTTGCTGTTATTTCTGCTTTTGCTTGTACAGTCTGTCTGTTTAACCACGTCCTCTGGAATCCAAGGTTGTCTCCGAGTCCAGATCAATGCTTCCTTGGACTTCCTGAAGCTGCAGGAGTGTTGCGTCCACCGACTCCTGAGTAAACTCTGAAATCCAACCTACTACACACCCACAGAAGAAAACACTCAAGGATGGTGTGTGTGTGTGTATGTGTGTGTTTTGAGGGTGGGGGTGGGAATTCTCAACTTCAGTCTCAAAATAAGAGCAAGCATTAGGAAGTAAAAAAAAAAAAAAAAAAAGGTGCTGCATGTTTTTCTATTAATTAACTCTACAAATTAATTTGGTAGACCGAAGGGATGCTGAATCATCAGCAGGAGCTTCATAAACATAATACTAATAAGCAGAAGCTCATAGTTACGACCACATATTAAGTCTGCACTACATGGACAAAAGTATTGGGATGCATTGATTTTTGTCCATTGTCTTTTTCATTGTGCTAATTTTGGTCAGTTTTTGTCATTATTTTGTTCATCTTTGTCCATTTACATGAGTGTTTTTATGGTAATTTTTTTGTGGTTTTTTTTGAAAATTTTGGGTAAATTTGATTATTTTCTTCTTTCTTTTTTATTATTTTATTTCTAATTTTCTCAACATTTTCCCCATCATTAAGCATATATCAACTGGATATTCATGTTTCTAAACTATATGGACAAAAAATATTGGGACACATCATGTCTCCAGCTGTAAGACGTCCTGTTAGTGATGAATATATCACATTATATTAATAATCAATAATATATTGATCCAGTATATAACTATATAGTGACATTAGTGATTATTGTTTTGTATGCCAGACCCCTGTTGGAAAACACACACCTGGATTCAACTTGAACACACACTATTGTCCATATTTTAAGTAATAAACACCAGCTCATGGTTTTGACCACACATATACTGTACACTGCCATTGGATTCGGCGACTGCTGCTCAGGTGATTTATTCTCTGTGATGCAAGCACATGCAAATCTGAACTCTAATAACCTCAAACTTTGCTGAAGCAGTCACCACTCCCGCCCCTTACTGCCTTCATCCGAGTTTTCAGTCTATTATTAGCTGCAGCGGCAATACCAACATGGCGCTGTCAACATAGATGATTGGATTCTAATTGGATACAGAGGAGGCTGCGTCTGTGGCCGTCCGGTGGTGAGAAGCACGTTTTCAATTAAATAAACCACAAAATGCCACAAATACTATTTAGTGAGAGACAGAGGATCTGAACAAGCTTCCTGACTGCTGATTTTTCACAAAATTATGGACACAACATTGGTGCAGCTACATATGAGCCGGTGTCGTGAAGTCAGGCTACTGGGTCACATGAACATCTGTAACTGAGGTGACACAATCTGTCTGCCTGTCACTTTGCCCCTCCCCTTTTTACGATTTTATTGATTTGTATCTATTTCCTAGATCATTGTACACACTCACTTGTTACCAATATTTTGTTCAATTTTTTTTTTCCAATTTCACGATTATTTGTACTTCGTTTTCTACTTTGTTTTGATCCTTTCAGCTGAACTTCATGATTATTTATTTAATTTGGAGATCATTTGGTTCATTTAGTTTTTGTTGTTCTTTTCTTGAATATGTTATCAATTTCTGTACATTTTCAAGGTTATATACTTTATTTTCTTTATTATTCTGTTTATTTCTGTCCATTTTTTTGGTCTATTATTTTGTCAATTTTGCTGAGTATTCAGTATGTCTTCTGTTCGGTATTTTTTCCATTTTCTTTATCAGTTCACTCGTTTCTTTCAAGTGTTTTGAACTGGATTTTCACCTAAATTTGACTGATTATGGTAATACAATGTTATGTTAATATAATGTTATGGTAATGTTTGCCCATTTTCACAATAGCTTCGCTATTTTTCTACATCAGTTTCTTCAGTTCACGCTCATTTCATTTGTGAAACAACATAAACATCAACCACATGAACATAAACAAACATAGATATACCGGTATATATGTTGTAATGTCAACTGGTTATTCTGTGACACTTTGGAACCACTTTGGCACCATAGAAGTCAACATATATTTGTATAACGTATGTCCACAGTAGGAAACAGATGGGGAAAAAGTGAAGCCGCTGTGAAAACACCATCAGAGGAGACGCCACAGGATATGTGGAGCAATGTTACCCAGATCTCTGGCTGTCAGGGTGAGCAAGGAGGACCTTTGCAGTCCCAACGCCAGGGATTGGACATAGAAACATCAATATTATTAACCAATAGGATATTGAGACAATATAAAACTATATAGTGAGATTAGTCATTATTGTTTGTATCCCAGACCCCTGTTAGAAAACTCACACCTGGATTTATCCTGTCCGTATACTTTTGGTCACACAGTGTATTTGTTTTTCTCACTTTTCTGGGGAACACATTAGTCTGTGGCCTCATTTTTACTCCAACATAAACAAGCAACAATAGTGAAACATGGTATTTTTAGACTGAACTTCCTGTTTGTAACGAGCATCACATTCAGGCTGCAGACATTTCATGCATTTACAGGATTTTCTGGGTCTTGCGCAGGAAGTGAGACATGGATCTACAGACAAATCTACCTTTATTTTAGTCTGTATTTGTTGTTGGATTCATCTGCAGTTTCTTATTTCAGCAACGATGGGCTCAGGTGTTTCTTATTTTCTTCCATTTCCACATCAAACCAAGTTTATTCTTCTACAGTTGACTTCATTAAACTTAAGTCAGGGCTTATAGGGGTGACAGGGTTGGTCATGAAATTATTTAATTTGTTAAACTCATTTCTCATTTTTTTTATTATTTCTGTCAATATGTAAAAGGAAGAACTGGAAGAAGTGTCTGGAGAGAGGGAGGTCTGGGCATCCCTCCTTAGACTGCTGCCCCCCGTGACCCAGCCCCTGATAAGCGGTGGAAAATGGATGGATGGATATTTTAACGATTCAGTAATTTTTTCTGTCCATTTCAATTTTCACAAGTCTTTTCTTTGATCATTTGTTCAATTTTATTTTTTTAATATCTGTCCAATTTCATAAGTTATCATCTTTACTTGATTCCAATATGTTGCTAAAATGTTTTCTCTACATCAGGCAGATAAATAATATATATCAGTCAATTAGATAGATATATTTTATATGTGGACTGAGTTGGGAGATGTAGATGTCAGGGCGAGGATTCCGGAGAATAGTCCAGCAGTTTAGATCATTTTTATGATTTTATATGTACAAAAATTTGCAAAAGCATCCAAGAACTTAAAGCCTGGCTGTTAATTTTTTTCTTAATTATATAACTGTATAGTTTTTTTTTTTGTTAATTGACCTGATTGATATCATAATATACATTTTGAATTGGATGAATAAACCTATTGATTGTTAATATTGATGTTTCTATGTCAATCCTGGCCAACAGGACATCTTACAGCTGGAGACATGATGCGTCTCAGTATTTATGCCCATATAGTTGATAAACACCAAGATTTCCTTACAGTTTAATTGTACATGTTTCTTCCTCAGTGAGATGTGATGAAGTACAACGGAAGGAAAACAAAACCCAAGAGCAAGGTTTTACAGGAAACATCCTGTTGATTATTACTTTTTTTTTCAATTGTTATTATTATTATTTTGCTCGTCTTTTACTCATTTACTTGGAGCAAACAGTATCCAAGACCTCATCATTAACCACAAGTGCAAAAAAAGTGTCCATGCAGAAAGAGTGCAATAAAATATCTATGATATTAACAAGACGAAGAAGAAGAACTCTACAGACTACACACATATGTACAGAATGAAATTGCAGATATTCTTAATGGAACAGTCAAATACCAATTGTCTTTTGATTAAACTGCTGATTTTTTTTTTTTTTTTTTTTTAAGTTGTGGCATTTTTTTCTCTCCCAACTACAGTTTCCACAGTGCAGAAGCAATAAAATCCCGAGTCCCGGAAAACCAATGTGGAGCGTACCAGCCTATCTTTCGGTTGCACCAGGCGGCAGCATCCGTCACTGTGTGTACGCAGGGCTGGGATGGTGGATGGAGAGTCGCAGTGTTTAGCCTTCCTCCCACACATAATGCACGGCTCGGCTTTGAAATTCCACAGGAAGTGACAGATTGGGTTCACACACTGAGCACAGAAACAAGTTACAGTCATTATCCAGTTATAGCGCCGATGATGAACTGATTCTCAAACTGCTGTTCGCATAGTCGCTGTCGTCATCTCGTGTCAGGACTTCCACACTTTCATGTCTGACGCCCAAAAATTAGCGTTAGGGCTCAGATAACACAGACGTGACAAAGATAGCAAAAACTAACCGTGATTAGAATTTTAATTAAAAAATTTGATGTGTCAGACAGTTTGGCATTAGGGGGAATTCAACTTATGAGTTATAATGTTATACCCACGGGGAGGGAGGGGTGGGGTTGGTGGTGGTGGTGGTGGTGGGGGGGGGTGAATGATGGTTCCATCACCCCACACGTTGTGAATCTGAAGTCATGCCAGGGCAGCATAAATCATCTTAATCCCTGAGCTCTCGCAGGCAGCACAAGGACACACAACTCCACACACACTTATAAGCATATTTACACACCTTCAGGTATACACTTCTCACCTTGTTCCCGAGTGTCACTGTCTAAATCACTCATTGTTTTTTTTGATTTTCTGTAAAAAAAAAAAGAAGAAAAAAGCCTGCTCTCTTTAATAGCCAACAGGGTTCGGGAAGTTTTAATCCCAATCAAAAGCAATTTGAGATTATAAGCAAGAACAGATGGCTCTTTGCAAGTAAAAATTGCATCTCAAAGACATTTCTTGATTGTTTATGCTTTGCTTCCCACCCCCCTGATGTTACTATCATTATTATAATTTTTATTTTATTATTATTATTATTCTTACTTGCGCTTTGACTGATTTCATTTTGTTCTGAAGCGCATTATCCTGGCTTAAACTTGCTGACCAATTCCCAAAAAAATGCAACCTTTCATTAGTGTCAAAGACTTAATCCACCTCAATGCATACATGTGGTAATCCCCCCCCCTTTTTTTTTTCCTTTTGAGCTGTCAACACTCGTGTTCCTTGGCTGAACTCGGCATGAGGACAAAAGCGGTTCCAAAAGGAGGTGGTGGGTCGGACTTTGAGGCAGTGACGACCGGGAACAAACGGGTGAAAGTGTGCATGGGTGTATTAACAGAATTCTAAAAAAAAACCCACCAAGTTCCTTCTTTGTTGTTCTGGGCTTTGATAGAAAGCCTGCGAGCCAACGAGTTTATCCTCTGGCAAAGGTGATAAAATGAGAGAGGGAAGAGCGAGAGACAAACAACCAATGTGGGTGTGTAGACACCATTGTATTCCGTTCAAGGTGTTACGCAACCCCAGCTTTCCTTCTCTTATGATTAATTTGGGATGTGTGTGTGTGTGTGTGTGTGTGTGTGTGTGTGTGTGTGTGTGTGTGTGTGTGTGTGTGTGTGTGATTGAGT
>JAPTHA010000011.1:13342984-13354763 GCA_029814585.1 Gymnapogon annona | reverse complement strand
TAGGATGGTGGATGGGTCAGAATATAAACAATCAGACAAAAATCTCTGATTAATCTTCTAATTAAATTAACAATGTTAAACACATCTTCGCACTTTAGGTAAGCATGATGTATGAGTATGTGTATGTGTATGGATGTATGCATATATGCTTTGCTTATGCATGCCTGCTTATGTATTTATCGACACATGTCACAACACATCCACAAATGTATACAGTTTATGTAGTAAAAATGTATACTGTGTATGTAGTACAAGAATTAAATAGATGTACATCAACTATGTATGTCTGCTGTTATTTCTGCTCTGTGTATTTGGCTGCTGTGTACAAATTTCCCCATGATGGGATCAATATAGTTCTAATCTTATCTTATTTTATTTTATCTTAATTTTAAAAAATGGCACCAACATTGCCCACATATTAATAATACTGTTACTGTTTCAAATAATTTGTTTTATTTCTTTTTGTGATTTCCCTTTGCTTCTTCACCATTGAATATTAGACTTAGACTTGGGCTTCCTTTATTGTCATTGCACAGACACTCACAGTGGGTCTGGCAATGGAATGTCGTTGCTTGGTAACTGAAAAAACACAGCATAAATACAAAAATTATCCATATATATATATTTTTTTTAAATTAGATCTGTAATTCCTCATACAGATGGTTCGTGAGATATTATTGGCTCCAGATCTGACCTTACCTATAACTACTGGTGTTGGACATACGTGAAACAGTTTCAGACAGTTAGCATTAGCTTGGAACATTTCCCATTAACACCATATTGTCTAAATATGATCACATGTGGAAAACTATAGACAAAGTAAATAGTGCAGGGCCAAACTCAGACCCAAGGCCTTGAATCTTACACACTCCTACCTACCAGAGGCTCATGTCTTCGAGTCTCTTTTCCATCAGTACAATCCTCAACAGTCTTTGATGCTTGATTCGGTGTGTGTGCAGCTCAGCTAACTATTTCTTTTACGTCAAATCGACTTCAACAGTTAAACTGAACTGTCCAGAAATACGAGTTGGTGGTAAACGGCGCTCAACCTCGTGTTTAGACTTGGAATGACCAGATTAAGCAAACAAATGATCAAAGGGCATTTTTTGGGGGGGGTGAGGGTTCTCTTCAGGAGACATGTAACACCTGCAGGAAGAGTTGAAAACAAACCGCATCAAATGGCTGCGAACAACAGCCATGAAAGCGCTAAAAGGATGTGCCAGTCAGCAAACAGGTTCTCCAGCACCTCTTTAATGATTTGTCTGTGTCTGGCTGGGGAGCCTCTGCTGTAAAACCTCCCATCGTGTTGGAGTGTTCACAAGGCAGCGGTGACAGATGTAACCCTTTGTACTTCACTCATAGAAATACTCTGTGATTCAATATTTCAACCTTTGTCTTACAACATTTGACGAGACATGAAATGTGTTAAATCCTGCGTATTTTAATCAGATTAATTCCAATCCAAATGTCCAAAGTGCTGGTTACCTGATGTCTTCCAGGTCTACAATGGCGTGTTCTTCCTCACATACGTTGGTTTATGTCCATGTATGCAATAGATGTTTCAATGTTCCCCTGATAGAACCTGTCAAGTCCATGGATTATCATGTATTGTTTGTTCTAGATCTGTAGCTCTGACACTAATATGCTTCTGGACTTTAACCCATTCTACCATTAATACACACTTTCACACCATAGACTGTATCTGTTAAACTCTAACCAACCGGCATCTAGGGTTGGATTTATTAGTGACTCAAATTTGGTCAAGTTTAACTACTTTTATTCTGACCTCAAATTGTTATAAGAAAGTATATGTCTTAGCGTTTCTCAATTTGACGAAGTTCAAATGACAAATAACTGAAACCATTCAGTTCATGACAGTAAGTAGAAGAAGTACAGTTCTTTATAGTAAAGTTGAATTAATTAAAACATCAGGTTCCTTAGAGTCCATCTGAATATTATTGTGTGATAAAATGATTTGAATGAATCACCTCAACTGGTTAAAGGCAATCAGTTTTCTCTGACTGCTTGAGTTGAGTTTACTCGTGGTTTTTTTTTTTTTTTGCTTTTTTTAATGTTGACTACATCAGGGAACCAGCGTATTGGTCATTTGCTTTCTGATTAATCTCATTAAATGTGTATGTAACATTTAGCATATTTGACAACAGTTCAGTTGAAATATTTTTTTTCTTTAATATCTTTCATACCTTATAACCTGAACACAGACAAAGCCCCCTACCCCCTTCAAGGTTAAGACCTACTCCTCTAAAGCATGTTAAGATATAGCTTAGGGTGATAAATACCAAATCTGTCATGACAAAATGCTACCATACACAGCGCCTTTTCCCTTCCCCACAATCGGGGAGGCACGGGAGCTTTGTGGGACACTTTGATTTCTCAAGTGCCTTAAATATTATCCAGCCACTCTTGCACCGGCAGAAGCTCAGAGCGATATAGCCCGATAACGCCAAGGTGTCCTGGATTATAGACTATCCGGCAGATAGGCCACAGTTTGTTCCCTTCTGCACAACTCGATTGGATTTGCTGCACAATCGCTGCGCGCCATCACCTTCCCACTGTGGGCTCTGCAGTGGGTCATGCCACCTCCAGATTTTCTGTGATGATTCCTCCATTAGAGTACGTATTAAGTCGGAGATGAGAGGGTGTGCGTGAGTCCGCCGGAGAGGTCTGCTGCGTGGTGCAAACAGGACCATCTGCAGCTCATCATTTGGAAGATGAAGAGGCTTACGAGGAGGATTTTTGATGAATGAGACCCCAGCGACACCTGTCATGCTTCAGATCTTCCTCATCTGTATCGCAAAATGCTGTTTTTCTACATAGCCCTTTTTTTTTTTTTTTTACTCAAAGGCCATGAAACAAATAACTTGTTATTTTTAGTTCTAGTTGTAATTTTTATTCTGTTGCCACGTTATCTGTTTTCCTTGGAAGCCTTAAAACACGTGGCAGTTTTTCTTTAATATTTTTTTTTGTCTTTTTCTGAGCGAGTGTTACAGATATTTCTCTGTTTTATGATGCAGGGTAACATCAGTGTCATGTCTATTCATTCTTTGAGCCACAATAAAAATATATTGTCTACAGTAATTTCTTGACATTCAGGCACCATTTACTATTATTAATGAATACTGGTAAAAGTTATAAAATGTACACATAGTTACAGCATATTGACATAGATTATTTATTACAATTTGAGTCTCTGAATGTCCATCCTATCTTTGTAAAAATTTGAGCATTTTGTGCATCCATTCGCCGCTCAGACAATGGTACTTCTGGCATTTCTTCTTGCAGTTTTTCCAGTGGAGTGTATCCTGTAAACTACATGACATTTGCAGTAAGTACCTAGTGTAGATACAATGAGAGCATACTTCAAATCAGCATTTATGAGCTATAAAAAGACTCTTCAATTAGTCAAATATGAACTGGGACAAGTGTGTTATGATGATCTTTGCACCTTTCAGACACAATTCAGGTAGAATAAATGTAACTCTGCCATTCAGTTATTTCATGTTTGGTAAAGCATTGAGCATTATGGGATATGAGACTGTCAGAAAATTATATATATATATATATGAATATAAATATATATGCGTGTCCTCTAAGTTGTATTCCTTACAGGGTTTGAATGAATATATGTATCCACACAGTTAAAAAAGGGAGGCATAGTGCGACTGTATACAACTCACCAGCTCCTCCATCTCTAAGAGGTTTTATATGTTGGGTGAAATTATGCAAAGCGCAAAAGCAACAAAATAAAAAAAAGCCCCCATGTGAACATTTTCACAATTTTTTCCTGTTTGCTTTGCTTCGGCAGCTAAGAGGGTGTCAGCAGCAGCAACCGGCACATCACATCTTAAACATTCATCAGTGCATGATTCTGTTTCCAGCAACAAACACCACAGGGAGACAACAAGCCTCTTTTCAGTCATCACTCAAAAGTCGCTTCTTATCTGCAAAGCTCAAATCTAGATTTGAATGCGAAGGGACACTTGAAAGCAAGTTTCCCATTAACATTCGCGTGTATCACACGAATGAACAAGAAAAAGGGATGATTGGAACTGAAACCTGCTCTGGATTCCCGTCACTAGCCATGGGCCTCTTTCAACCCACAACACACCCTTTTTAACAGGCCAGTTTAGCAGTATTGAACCACAGCACCATGGCTGGAGACATGCACAGTTTATTATTTAAAGCACCAGAGGCCCAATTTGTCACTCTGGCGGGCTCATCACAGGCGAACATCCTTTATGAAATGCACTTTTCACGCTGCCTGTCAGTGGGATCAAAGCCGTAGCAGCCTTGCCTGGTTCTCCCTCTTCAGTTTCCCTGCTCCGATTCCCACTGACAAGATGAGTCAATTTAAACCAAATGGATCCCCCATCAAAATAATGAGTGTGAGTGATGGGGATAGAGATTCACATGGTGGGTGGGTGAGGTTTAGACAGGTGGTCAGTAACTGCAGAATATGGACACTCCATTCAAAGTGCTTAGATGTAGAACAGAAATGGCTTCTCTGGATCAGAGCTGGAGTCACTGAGTGCCTGGGAAAAGTTGTTATTTTTAATACACTGTGCTTGAGGACTCTGTTGTTTTTGAGCTTGAAAAGTGTTAACAACTAAAAAAACCTGCATGAAACACGGGCAATGCACCACTAAATGATGGCCAAGGAGTTGTGATAATGACAAATAGTTTTGTGGTTTTGTAACTTGTCTGTGTAGAAGTTATTTAAGGATTTCTTTCGACAAAGTCTGCTTTGAGTTTGAGCAACTAAGTACCAGGAGAGTCCTAACTAATGACACCATAAAAAAATTAGCGCAAACCATAATCATGCTACGGAAAAAAAGGTATAATCTGGAAGAATTACTTACATTTCCTTAACTCTGAAACTTTTTTTTTGTTGTGAGAGTAAAAATTGGTCAAATCTGATGTCCCTTCTTGACTACAAGTAAATGAATTACAGCACCATATGGTAAGTTTTACAAAAGCAAAAGGCAAAACATCCCATGTAGTAAATTGTGTCAATCCAGTGTTTGCTGAAATTTGTTCCTATAAAATATTTTTCCATGTTAGATCACTAACATCGACTACTTTACATGCTGTCTAGGGGTTGATTGATTTAGTAATTTTCCATCAACTTAATAACATGAGCACGGTGCTCACATCACTACCAGTGGAATTTTAATAGGCTGTAGGTGGGAGTAACTCTGGTTGAAACACTGTCCTAGCTTAGCCTGCAACTTTCAAAAGCTTTCATTCTTGGCAGTCAAAGTGCTAACGGGATTACATTGATCAGCAGTACTTTGGAAACCACACAGATACTTGATTACACCTTAAAGACAGACTTGAAGGTGTTAAATTAATACTTGAGGAGTTCAAAAGACCCACATCCTCTTCATCATTCTGTAGTTTATTTCCGGCTCATATGAAACTCAAATTAATTTGACATTAGCTGACACGCAGTATGTAACGTAACTTCACCGTGCCTTTTCTCCGTTCTCTTTGAAGCACAGAAAACATGCTTCATTATTCAACTTGCTTGACAGGCCTATTTCCCCCCCTCACTTCCCCGACCCCTTTTTAGCAGAGCTCTGGACCAATTGATTTTCCCTCTTTCCTCTGTCTGCCCCACCCCCCCCTTCCTTGATTCTAATGCTTCTGGGTTGTGGGAAATATTTATTCACATTGATCGACGGCAGAGCTGATGGCTCTTTCATGAGTGTCAGAACTCAAACGGTTTTTGTCCCACCAATGTGTCCAAATATCAATCACCGCTGGGAGAAGTATGCGTCGGAGTGCAGATTAGGTAAATAAAGCCCAAATGAGTGAAGAACGAGTAAACAACAGAAAAATATACACCGCACACCAATAGTCTGACCCTTGATGGAGTGTTTGTGTATTCTATGATGCAACCTATGAGCTATCAGCACTAAGAAACTAGGTTTTTGCCAGACAAATCGAACGTCTCGGCAAACAATTGAAAAACTGGAGGTGCTAAATTGGGAGGCGAGGTGCAGAAATATTCAGGTTGTTGAATGTGACGCTATTGTAGGAGCTGAGGGAAAGCTCCGGCGACAATTTCTGCATTTGCATGGTCTATTAAAATTGCAGTGATGAGAGGATATTTTCTGCATCAAATTTTTATTGCATCAAGCAGCCTCAACTCCAATTAATGAAGTTCTTCCAACCTGTGCATCTTCCTTAGTTTACGGCTGCAGAAAGGAGGCCATTGTGCTTTGGTTCAGACACACCGGTATTACTCAAGGGGCTTCCCTGCCTGAGTTATTCCCCTGATGCACACCTTTAGCAGCAGAAGTGGCCCTGTTTGCTCCTGGCTTTAACATGTGTCTGAGGAGAATCAATCAACTCATCCCATAGAAGCACAGTATCTGCAATAAAACAAAGTGATGATTTCGATCAATGGGTTTGGTGCCAATAAATTCTATCCATTGCGTTTTTGCAAGTTGATTATTCAACATTATGGAGGTTCTAAACCAGTCAGTGAAACTATTGTTTTATGAAAGCCAACAAACTGAAAAAAAAAAAAAAGAACTAAACTGAGTCACTTCAGATGCATTCCCTTTTGCACTAGCAACAATGGTTCTCCAATTAATGTGAATTTCTACCAAAACACCAGGAACTATTTCCTTGTCTCTGGCAGAAAAAGCAGATGATTGATCATGAGAGTCAAATGTTTGGAAAAAGAAAAAAAAAATGTTTTGAGCATTCAGTCAGATAGCCGAAAACTGAAGAAGTTTGCAAGTTGCTACTTCCATTTTAGCTCAAAATTAATCTATTGATTTTTGTACAGGATATGTGTGAGGAGAAGGACCTCATACATCACTGACTTTTTCTATATTATCCTCTAACAAAAGCTGAGCAGTTTTTTTATTACAGATTTGTCAGACACTACCTTGGGTAATTTGGTTTTTCTTGTCTTTCCGGAGCTGGTTTTAATGGGTCGCCAACTGTCAGAGGAAAGTCCCGGACAATGATATAATCTTGTTTGGCTGATTTTACAAGTGTTGATCCCAAAGTTGTGAAGCTAAATATGGATTTTATTTTCCTAACCTGAAAAGAACAGGTCTCTGCGTGCCACTGGTGTTGACAATACAGTTGGAGTTGCCATTTATAGATTCTTTTCTACCATATGCGCTGTATGAAAACTCAGTGACACATATGTGGCTAGCGTTTCAACAGGCAGCAGCCCACACATGCTGTACAGTCCACTAACGTAATATACAACACACTCTGCACCTAAACACATTATGTCTAATCCTCATGAATATCACGACCCACGCTGACTCAACTGCTCTTTTCATATTTTCATATTCATATTCTGCTGTCACATTCAAGCTAAAAGCACATCATTCCAACAAAATAAAACTCCGCCAATCCCCCGTTCCGCCAATTGCAACATGCAAGGTCATATGTAAATAGTCTTTCTTCGCAGTGAGCAGGAGACAGAGGCATCGCCGTCGATGTCACCATCATAAAAAAATGGCAAAAGTCATGTTTGACAAATACACCCAGCGTGCAGTTGCCTCCAATTGCAAACTTCTCAAACTGAGAGTGTATCTGTGTTCCTTGGTACCTGTGATCCCCACTTCCTAACCCCACATAGGTACCAGGGAACACAGGTGCCATGGAACATAGGGATGAGCCCCCCCATACCACTCACTTAAATTCTTATCATGGAGGAGGGTTTCAAGAAAGAAGTCATAGTTGTAATCTTTGTAAAATGATATTAAACTAAAAGTATGGGATTCATCATTTTCTTTCATGGGTCCTGAGCAAAGAAAAAAAAAAAGAAATACTAAAAATCCTTTTAATGATGCCTAACTTAATCCCAGGAAAGCTGACAGAGAATTCACTTTCTATCCAGTTTGCTGGTTTAAAGATTAGCATTGTCTCGTTTTTTTTTTTGATGAAAAGAAATGGTGAAATATAGCACACAAAAAAAAAGAATGGATGAGTCTTTGCTATCAACTATCTGCAGTGATGGATGGATGGATGAATGGATGGGTGGGTGGGTGGATGGATAGTGCGAAAGAAAGAAGGACGGATGGAAGAGTGGATGGATGTTATGTATTAATGCTTGAGGAGCATCCTTCAGGGAAAAAAGCAATAATATGTATTTACTTCCTTTGTTTTCTCTTGAGGGAGTGGGACATTGAGGTGTGTGTGTGTGTGTGTGTGTGTGCGTGTGTGTGTGTGTGTGTGTGGAGGGGGGGGGGGGGGTTGTCGCCGAGTGGAGTGTGCAACCAAATTAAGGGAGAGAAACATAATCAGTGAGTGGTAGAAAGGCCGAAAGAGATACAAGTATATATGAGAGAGAGAGACTGGTAATATGCTTGGGAATTTAATAAGGCTCAGTGCTCCTCAATAATATCACCCGCTTCACAGAGTCCTCTGGGAAACATGAAATGTGCCGATAAAGGATGATGCCTCCCTCTGACAAACGGGGTGTGCTAAAAGCGTTGTAGAGGGAGAAAAAAAAAAAAAATCCAATAAATAAATAAATAAAACAGGCGCCACTGCCACAGCTAGCGCACATGCTAATGCACCCGGGGCTACACTTTAAAGAATTATTCACTTTCTTCTCCTTATGCTGCATTTCTTCAAACCTCCCCTCTTTAAGGTCACACACACACACACACACACACACACACTCTGCACATTTACACAGACTCCAGCTGAATAATGTCATCTTTATTCACAGGATTGTTAGTGGACACAGTGGTGGATTTAAGAGAGTTGTGAGTATTTTTTTTTTTTTTTTGCTTTCTATGTGTGTGTGTGTGTGTGTGTGTGTGTGTGTGTGTGTGTGTAAGGGGCACCTGTCAAGTCCTCTTGAATGAAAGAAAAACCCTCTGCTAAGCTTTGTTATGACCAAACGGTAAAAAGACTACCTGCAGGATATAAAAAGGAGATTCAAGCTGTACGAAAATACACTAGTTTGTCAAAAGTATGTGGATGCCATGCGTTTTAACAATGAAGCACAGCGGTGGAATCTAAGCACATATTGAAGGATATTGTGTTTTTCCCAGAGTTTGTCCATTTCCTGCTGCATTACACCGTGAGTCCACTGTATCTTAGAGGCAATGACAGGGATTCTTCTCGCTGTGTAGAGATACAGAGCAGGTGTAATCCATCTTTATAGACCCTAAACCTTTTTGTCTCAGATTTCCGTGCATATAAATCACTGTACATTGCCTTAATTACTGTATCTAAATATACCTCAACGCGTTGAATCAACCTGAATGCGTCATATCGCCGGATTCTTTCCAGCGTCCAAAAATGTGATGGTGTTTGTGATAAACTAAAAGGGTGACGAGATGAGTTTTAATGGTCTTATTCCTGGAGATAAACAAAAAGCTCCTGTTTTTGCTGGAAAATGTGCTTTCAGGAAGTTGAAGTTCTTAACAATGAGGCACAGCACTAGTTGAAAAGTGATGCTACGTTTAACTGCCAACCATTGATTCAATACCTCATCAATACATGCATGAATAAAATAAACCATGTGATTTGTAAGGTAAGAAGAGTAAAACACAATGGTTAGTTTGATTTTTTTTCATACTTGCGATCAACTCCTCCATACATTCCTTCAAGTTTGGTTGCATTATTGCAGTGACGATGTGAATCTATTTTATATTTTAGCATTCATTCTCATGATCTATTCTATAAATGATGATTTATTTAATGTATTTTTTCCAAAAACACACAAATTTAAAAAAACAAATTTAAATTACCCCTAGGGGAAAACATGCTCCTATTTTCATTAGAGTACTTTCTCACTGTACTGATGGTATTTTCACACAGGTAAATGATCTGAGTACTTCTAAATGCACCGCCCACGGTCATTTCCAGTTCCTCCCATCGCACTCAAATGAGTCCTGCCACATTACATTAAAAACTACACCTGTGAATTTCTGACACGTTACTTTCCTCCAGTTTACCCCCCGAGTTGGATGGAAGTGCAACCCCACTGGAGTATGTCAAACCCGATGTGTTCATGTTGACACCAACACGACCGAGAAATGCACCTCCTGACCTGCCATGTCCTGTCAAACGAGCAGAGAAAGACAGCCTCTCGCTCTGTTGAGTCCTATGACATTTACATACCGCACTGTCTGCTAGTGTAGGAATCACCCTTAGGCTCTACCAAGCCTTGAATTTAGGACAGTCCTCTTTTTCAGTCGCCCCACAACTACCCACCTACCATTGCTGCCGTCTCCCCCTCCCCACCCCCTGTCGCTTGTCACTACCTCAGCGGGACCTGCTCACGCTTGACAAAAAAAAAGCCCAACATGTACCTTGCTCTACTGCCACCAGAACGCACTGCTGGGTTTCAGACAGAGGACACAAAGCGTGAAAGGGAAAAGAAAAAAAAGAAAAAAAAAAAAAAAACATGGCCCATTTCTCTCCTCTGCCTCTCCTAACCTTTCTTCCTTCTCCTCTGATTTCTATCTGCAAAGACACGAGGGGCTGATGCTGAGGGATGGACTTTAAAGCCCATGTAGATGTGTGAAACCCTGCACTTCCTAGAATGGCCACGCAGGACTTTGAAGCCAAAATGACTGGTCTCTAAATAATATCACTGTCCATAAATGTTTCTATACGTCACCTATTAGTGCTTAGAATGACTAAATGAATAACATAATTATGGCAGTAAGTCTTGTATGTGACTGGCCAGTGTCGTTGTAGGTAATTACCTAGCTGCTAACTTTGAACTTGACAGGAAATGTAGGTATTTTCAGCTTCTGTTTACCATTGGATAAGTCATGTGGTACTCTCAGGCAGATGTTTTATGAAGTTTTGCTGATTACATTTTTAAAAGTAGTCAAAATTAACTTTAATTAGCTTTAATGTGGAGTTACAGTCAGCTGATATTGTCAGTTAGCTGTTATTAACATCTTTAAAACATTTCTAACATTTCTAAACAAATCTAATATTACTGTAAAACACAACTGTACATGTAAGTATTTAGTAGCCAACATTATTATTATTTTTTTTAAGATAAGTGATACTTTATTGATAACTTAATGGGGACATTGAAATGCACAGCAGTACAAGTCAATATGTATGAAATACAGCAGAAAAATAAAAAAGGTAAAATTCTCCAAGTTTCTCATTTAATATTTAACAGTGCTAGCAGCAGGACCATATTCTTGAGTTTAATCCTTAAATGTTGTAATTTAGCTCCAAAATTATCAACATCATAGGCCACCCCCCTACTATCAACCACATTGGTGTGGTTGATAGTAAGTTAGCAATAGCTTGGCAAGTTTAACCATCAAATTAACTTAGTTTACTGATTCTGACATTTCTTTAAAAAAAAATCTAATGATTTAGCAAGGAGGCTAAAAGATTATTTTGTGGTTTAATATAGTGACTATTTTTAGGACATTAGCTTGAACTTCACAAACTTCATCGCCAGGAACCCTATAAGTAAAATATTTTAGCATTTTGGAAATGATTTATCATACTTTATGTTGTTTGTGTTTTATGTGTGTGTGTTAACATTAAGCTGCATCTTTAAAAATTAGCTTCACTTTTTATCTCCACCCTGTCATCTTCACTTAAGGCGGTGGACGTGAGTCTTTATCTCCATACCCTCCTCGTCCACATTCACTGAACTTCACCTTCATCCTTTCTTTGTCTTTACAACTTCACTAATTTACTCCCATGCTTCTTGCTCAGTCTTTCTTAATGTTTTCCCTCCAATACCTTTGCACCCCCCCCCCAACACATATATGCATAAGAGCAC
>JAPTHA010000011.1:13323235-13342092 GCA_029814585.1 Gymnapogon annona | reverse complement strand
AGATTGTCGACCCTGGCAACACATCATAATGAATAATGATTGGATAAAAACTCTGACATAAACCCCGCCCTCCAAATATCCACCTGGGGCTGATAGCTGAGTAACCAATTTAGGAAATCTATGAAATGAAGAGTATAGACCATGGAGGATAATTTAATACATTCATTCATTCATATTTGTGAAAAAAAATATATTTAAAAAATATATTCCTGATTATGTCTAGAGTAGCAGAGAAGGCCTTGCTGGCCTTGAGGGTCCACCACTGCTACTGCCACTTGTCACTTGCCACTGCCATTACTACTATTACTGCTATTTTTATTTATTTATTTATTTATTTATTTATTTATTTATTTATTTTTAGAACGATAGTGGCATTTTTAATGCAGACTGTCGGGGATATTAGCTTAGGAGGAATATCCCCACTGTCATTAGTAGGACTTAACCAGACACAAACATGTGGTTTTATATTTTCAACATATTTGAAGTAAATGGTAATGCTGATCATGAGATTAAAGAGAACAAAATAATGGAACTAACCCTATGTGATGTCTGTTAGCTCAAATCTTTACTAAAATATAACATAAATAGTATATTTTCATTGTGTACAAGACTAAATGATCTATTTTTAGGGGCTTAAGAACATAAAACCACATATGTTCATCTGTTTTATACCTACTAACAGCAGTGTAAAAGTATGTGCAGGTGAGCATGATGATGCTAAGCTGACAACGCAGACTGGAAACTAAACATTTCACATTCCACGGCGTTTCTACATGACTCCTCCTTGTGATGCTTTTATGTGACATATAGTTGTATATTTAGCATGTATTCTGAAAACTATTCCCTCGGTAACGTCACACAGGACCCTGTTTCTCCGCTGTTGTCTGGAGCATTGTTGCGTCACGTAGCGGACAGTCCGCTGTGTATTTTTGTGCTCGTCATTGTTCTGTACAGAGGTTGGGCCGTCTGTGAAAGCGAAGCCAAAGGAGGTGACAGCTCATTACAAAACTCCATCAGTGCCGCGCATCTCCTGCCTTCCTCTGTCACTCTCCCTCAGCGCCTTTTTCTTTGTGCTTTTGCTTCCTGCATCTCTCCAGCCATGGCAGGGGTTCCAGATTATTCCCTTAGTTGCCTTGCCAGGCAGTAAATACTTCAAGGCGCTCGGGAGGCAGAGAATAGATCACCTGGTGCCACTTTCAACAGCTTTTCTGCAGCTGGTCGAGAGAAAAAGAAGGTCACTACGACAACTGCTGCCACTGAAAACGGTCACTTTAGTAACATTCATATGTAAAAAAAATAAAATAAAAACAGCAGCCAAATAGACTTGGACTTAGATTTTCTTTAATTGTCATTACACAGACACATACAATGAATCTGGCAACGGAATGTCATAGATTGGCAACTGATAACACAAAATAAATATGGAGAATACAAAAGTGCAAAATTGTTGAAGTGAATCCAAAGCCTTGAGTGTCTGCAGTGCGAATAGATGACAGCACACGTAGTCAATATAAATAAGAAATAAATAAGATGGACAGTGCAATATTCCACTACAATGTAAACAGTACTGAAAACAGTGTAAATATTGACATCGAGTAAACAGTACTATAAACAGTGAAAATATTACACATCAGTGTAAACAGTACTATAATGTACTGAACCTGGCAGTTCTACAGCGGATGCAGCGCCCGACGCCAACAGACAGAACAGACCTTGCTGGGGGGGGGGGCAATGATCTTCTCCCCAGCCCTCACCACTCTCCTCAGAGGCTTCCAGTCTGAGACCTTGCAGTTCCTGGACCAGACGGAGATGCATTAGGTCATCAGACTTTCGATGGTGCTGAAGGTCTGATCACCTCCTGTGTTAGTTTCGTAGCATAAATTATCTCAATTATATTGTATTTGCACAAAAGTATGTGCACTCATTATCCATACTGAAAGTTAGTCTCAGTGTGTTTGACCCATATGTCTGTTTTAATATTCTGTGGTTCATTCTATATATTATACATGTCAGCAATTTCCCTACAAGAACAAATAAGGTAGTAATTGAATTTGATTGAAATCATTACACACATATTATAACTGTAAACTGCCTACACTTATGTGTCCAAAAGTGTAAGTAAAAGTGTGTAGTAGTGTCTAACAGGGATCTGGGATACAAAACAATAATGACTAATGTCACTATATAGTTTCATATTGGATCAATATGATTCCATTGGTTAGCTTGGTTTACATTGGTATCTTTATTTATTAAATGACCCACAGATGGCTTGTTGGACCTCTAAAAATTAGAAAAAAATATTTATCATGCTCTGACTGTAAACAATATTTTTTCTACCACAACTAGCCACCCAAAACAAAATACCCCATTAAGCCTTAAGGGAATATTGATGTTTCAAAACTATATGGACGTAAATATTGGGACACATGATGTCTCCAGCTGTAATATGTCCTGTTGATGAGGATAGGACACAGATACATCAATATTAATATTCATAGGATATTGGTCCTGGTTACAAATGAAAGACTATCTGTCCACATCCTTTTGTCCTTTTGTGTATGGGTTGGGTACCTTTGCTACAATTAGGATATATATGAGGCTAAAAATATAAAAATGCTTGTATCATTCGAATACATCCATCTTTTCACAGGACATGACACAGGATAAATGATCTAAACCTACTCCTATATGTATTCAAGGAACTTGAATTATTACTGTTTTAATAATTTCCTCATATAAATCAATAGACTTAATCGGTTCCAAATTAGGAAATTCTGCAGGAGAAATGCATGAATAAAATAAAATAAAATACAAGAATAAATATATGATACATAATCAATTATATCTGTTGTGAAACTAGCATTTTTGGGCTCACGTGGATGACACCTGCTGCCTAAAATGATACAAAACACAGGGTTTTTTTTGGAGGATATGTCATCAGAGTCCGAAACATAAGAGAATAATAGGATGCAGATTCTTTTTTGGTACTAATATAGAATCAGAGCTCATTAATGATGACCTCAGCAAAGTCATGCAAAACGCAGAGGAGACAACTCAGTCATAAATGCCAAAAATGACCAAAAGGTGTCAAAATAAAAACAGAAACAAGGTGAAATAAAACAGGAACAAACAAACAAACAAACACCAACAAACAAAAACACGTTACGTAGTACAAATACAATGAATTTTTGGGGGGGAAAAAACGTAGCAAATTGAAGAGTTAAAATAAAGTTACTCAAAATTCACAAGATGATGGAAATGACTGAATATATATAATGAGATGGAAATTTTACTAAATATGCATGATGGAAATGCACCTAATATATAATGTAGAATACTGAAGATGAGATGTTGGCAAAACCATTAAAGATCTTATAGTGAAGATAATAGCAATGTGAATAATGGAAGAAGGTGAAAATGACATGAAGAATTTAAGGAGATAAATAAGGTATGAAAAGATGCAAAAAAAAAAGAACATTACATAAAGATGATGTAAAATAGCCCCACAAAAAAAAAACAAAAAAACAAATATGATCGAAAATCTATAAAGATAAAAACAGGGGGGTGGCCATGGCTTAGGCAGTATAGACCAATAACTGAAGGGATGTCAGTCGATCCCGGGTTCTGTCCTGATCATGTGCCGTTGTGTCCTTGGGCAAGAGTCTTCGCCCACCTTTCCTCTAGTGTTCCCCAAGTGTATGAATGTGTGAATGATCCCTGCGATGAACTGGCGACTTGTCCAGGGTTCCCCCCACCTTTTGCCCTTGAGTATCTGGGATAGGCTCCAGTACTTCAGCGCAAAGGATAAAGCAGTTTGGAAAATGAATGAATGACTCCATGAGTACTGAACAGGAAAAAAAAAAAGAGACAATCAAAAATCACTGATGACGTCATAAGAAGAATCCTATTTGTTTGTCCAAAAAAAAGAGAAAATAATTAGAAAAAAAATCAGTTCCAGGAGATGTATCTATATATATTTTTAATATGTTTGGTCTGACGTTAAAAACCACCATTGATTTGGACCTTCCATAGATGCTGTGTTCTATAAATGGCATTATTACTTTGGTGTTTGAATTGATTATTAGCATTATTAGCTTGTTTCAAGTTTTTTGTGTTCATATGACTGGATTTTAAGTTTTGAAGTTTCTTTTTTCTTCTGTTCTCGTATAATACGTGTAATATGAAACAGCGGAGCTTCTTCTCATCTTTCCGTCTCTGTTGAACTTCTGCCACAAAAACCCAACAGTTGAGGCTGATGCTATCAGTTAGCGTAGATGTTAGCGCCTGCTACTCTGTGACTGCACGTTTTGAAAGCCATCCCTACCCAGGACCCCCCTTTTATTCGGGCTCCTCCTCTGTTTGCTGCCGTGGATCTCCCTCCGTTCCATCCCCTTCTTAATTGTCTGGCAAACATCTCAGTGAGAGGAAGACAAATATGGCCTTTTCCTGTGGATATTGTTCTGTCTGAACTCGCCGTCACCGTCTTAATAATTGAGCGCCTATTCTTTTTCTCACTACCAAATGTTTTTTTTTTTTTTCCTCTCACCATATATTGTCCCATCAGCCTCCTTTCTTTTTTCCCCTTCGTCCTTCCTTCCCTTCATCCTTTTGTTGTTTCTTCTCTCCCTCCCCCTTCTCTTTCTCCTGCTTTTCTTCCTTCCCTTCTTCCCATTTTTGTTTCCTCCCTCCTTCTCTTCCCTCCTCAGTTTTTCTATCTCCATCCTTCCTCCTGTCCGTCCTCCTTTTAATATCCATATTTGCTTCCCACCTTCCTTACCTTCCCCCCTTTTTAGTTTGCTCTCTCTCTTCCTCCTTCTCTTTTCTCCCCCTTTTCATCCTTCTCTTCTTCTCATTTTTACTTCCTCTCCCCTTCCCTCTTTCTCTTCCCTCCTCCTTTGGTTATCATCCATTGCTTCCCTCCTCCCTTCCTTCCTCCCTTCCATCTTCATTTTTGTTATCCATCCCATCTTTTATTTTTCTCTTCCTCTCTCCTACACTCTTCCCCTTCCACCTTTTCTATCCTCCCCTTCATTCCTTCTTTTTCTTCCCTCCCTTCTTCCTTCCCTTTATTCCTGTATCCGTGGATATTTGATATTGAGAACCTGTGATGCTACAGGGGCCCAGTGAAGCGAAGCATCCTGGGAGTCTCACTCTTACACCATAATTAGTGGCCAAGTTTCATCTAATTAAATGGGACCCTATTAGAGATGAGGATAGAAACAGTGGAGGGAGAAAAAAACAAAACAAAACAAAACTGCAGAGCTCAGAGGATATCGACTCCCTTCGGCGTCTGTTGTTTGGGAGTTTCATCCTCATCTCAGCCTCTTTATATTATTCCTCCATCTTCCAACAGCTGATTTTTTTCTAGGACAAATATTTCATTTTCCTCTTCCTCAGCTGTGCGAGGTAATCTCTATGACACCTGCGATGTACACTGATTGCTCCGCCGCACAAAATAGATCTATCCATACAGGAGATTTTTGATGAGCGGCACGAGGCAATCAAAGGCCTATTTCCAAGACTTTGGTGCTCTTCTGTGAGGTCTAGTAAAGTTTCTTTTTTGATTGAGAAGATGATGCTCTACTTTAACTTCAAATCGATAGCACATGGACCGGGTTTAATGGCATTTAGAGGTTAACCCTTTAACCCCTGAGATACAGTTCCTGTGAGTGTGCGTGTGTTCTTTTTCTTCAGGATGTTTAACAATTGTGAACTAGAGCACGCACACACACACACACACACACACACACACAGAAATGATTTGAATTTGGGCCCAGTAGGTTTAGTTTTGGGCTGTTTTTTTTTTTTTTTTATAAACCAGGTCATCTGCTTTTTGACACCTGGTTAACTCCATAGAACAGTTCCAAAACTCAGTAAAAAATAAAAAAAAATAAAAAAAAAATAAAAGAAAATCATCATAACCATGGACACAACAGGGAAAAACAAACAAACAAAAACGACCAAATGTCTATTTTTATATTGAGCGGGTCTTAAACATCAGAGCATGCTCAGTTTACCACCTGTATAATAAGGGTAAAACACAAAGCGGTGACTATGAAACAAGAAGGTCTATTCATTCAGCATGACATTAAACTATTGAGTAAATTGTTGCATTCATATGAATATTTAAAAGAAATCACAACACATCAGGGGTTAAAGGATTATAGTGTTTTTTTGGTCTTTTTTTTTAGCTGCCGCCATGTGAGGAATTACATTATATTAGATTCATTTGGGACGTGAACGGTGCCTCCTACACAAGCGTCATCTTTGTTTTTTGAACCTAAAACAGTCTTGATAGAATTGACTGGATTGATGGGTTAATGTCTTCTATGTGTGAAAGCACATGAAGTGATCATGTGTCGCTGAGGGTTATTTACACCACAGAGCGTCTTTTGTCCAAGTTTTTCCTGTAATGTCACACTTTCTTCATCCTTTCGTCCTTCTTTGCTGTCTCCTCTCCCTCCTCGTGCCGTGTCTTCGCCCATGTCCTCATTCTTACCATCCTGTCTCGCCAACTCTGCTTGCTCTCTTTGGCGGTGTGTGTGCTTGGCCTGTGACGGCCCAGAGGCGCCCATGCTGTCTTCTCTACTCAGTCGACTCCCCCGACCCTGGATCAGCGTCTCCACTCTCCTTCCCTTCATCTGTCCCTTGCCATCCCGTTCTCTCTGACCCCTATCCACCGCCGTCCGTCCCTCTGTCCGGCTGTGACGTCCATATATAAACCCCTGCAGACACATCACCTCTGTTTAGTTTTCTCTGCTCCCCATCCTCCTCCCCACTCCCTCCCTCATGATGCCTCAGCTGTTTGCATTGAATCTTCTGGCTGGAAAAGAGGCCGAGAGGTCACGGAGCTTCAGTCCGTGAAGCGAAGGTTCATAAAGTGAAAGGAGGACGGCGGCGAGAGGAAGTAATGCTGCAGTTCCAAAGTCAAAGTACTGGTGTAACCATGATACTAGAATTAGATCACACATAAAACTATGATCAAGGTTCCTACGGGTTTCTACAACTTAACTGTCTGTTCTGTCTGTCTATCTATTTACAGTATCTACCTAACTACGTACCTATCAATATGTCTGTCAACCTACCTCTTTCTCTCTCTTATCTTTTGGTTCATTGTTCTACTTGTTTATGTTTATTTTGGGCTTTTTATTTCCCCTTTGGTTCAGTTTTTTAATTATTTTGTTAAATTTTGCATCTTATTTTTTCTTTACTGATTTCAATGCTTGTATTTGTCAATTTCTTCACTTATTTTGTAAATGATTTTATTCATTTTTATTCTGCCTGTGTTGCATTTAACTGCAATTGGAATAACGTAAAAGTGGCTCAAATCTAATCATAACTCTAGAAAGAAAAATTACAACTAACAACAATTATCAACTAAATACCGCCTCATGTATCTGTTGTCCACCCAAAAAAAATGCATTAAAGATGCATTAATGGAACCTATCCTTCAAAATGTGAGATTATTTCATGGAGGGGCCGCCAAGTGAGAGGACTCTTCAATATGTTACAGTTCAAACACTTCTCTGATGTAAAACCAACACATTAGTCTGTTAGCGCCCCCAAATCCCCACGCAGCACCCTGTTCACATACCCTGAACATACAACAGCGTCACCCCCATTCTTCTTACACTGCAGCATCTCAGGAAACTGCAAAATACACCACGTCAAATGGTTACAGCACACCAACATCACAAGTTCTTTGAAATATCCCACAGAATGAGCGAGTCAACTGATTGGGCAGCTGACTAAAGCCAGTTAAGAAAAGCCACAGCTTAGTCAGTGCAGCCACTGGCCCACTTTGTGATTCTTACAATGAATGGTAAGATGCTCAAGTAAAGAAAGTTTTCACTCCTTATCACATGTTCACTGAATCAGATGTGCTGTAACGACGCCGTGCAAGTTTTGCACAGGGTGTGGCAGACATCTGCTAGTCCCACCCCCTTCAGAGGGTAACAATCCCTTCAGCAATTTCTGTCCATATGGTATTAAATCTCAATGAAAAAATTCTACTCTTCTGTTTTACCCAACATCTCCTCACTCATTCTTCTGTAACCCTTTAGTGTTTAGCTGTTTCAGTGTCCTCGCAGTTGCGGTGTGTCCATCACTTTAGTGGTTTTGTTTGATCACATCAGGCTGTATGTGGCCCCTGAAGTAGTTGCTTTAACCCTTGTTGAAGGTTTCAGTAAATGATGCTGTTAGCCGTGTTAGCTGGGCTAAAGCTAACTGCATTTGGGTGAGAATTCTGGTCTTTCATCGACCACCAGCCTCCATCACTCAGAGCGCCGGAACTCTAAGAAAGCCTGAGCCGAGGGGATGGAACCTGGGATGGAGGAGGCTCCTTGTTGGGCTTTCGGTGTAACGGGTATGCTTTTGGACATTGTGGTGTGACCCACTTGTATTGTGTTGTGTTGCGGCAGCTGGTGTGGCCCTGCGGGGTATTTGTGAATACCTAACAAAAGCCTGCCACTGTGCCACTCGGCTTTTTATTGAGGGCATTTTTCTACATCCTGCTTTCTGAACAGAGCTCTGAAAGGCCCACGTACAGACACTATGTCATCTCCATTAACATTAAAATGTTTGATGACCATTTTAACTAAATTTTACCCCGTTCGGGGGAGTTTAAAATACTCATATTGATGGTATAACCTCAGAAAGAGGTGACACTTTTTCAAGAAAGGCACGCCACTATTACTTTGATATCGAAGCCCAATTCATTAGCACGGTTGGAAATGTCTTCATTTTTAGCAAGCCTGCAGAGTCAATGGACCATGGCTTGGAAATAATCAGCCTCCTCTCAGTGCACACAACACATGCATCTTACCAGTGGGGGAGGGGGAGGGGTGGATTGCTGTTCCAGAGGTCTTCCCTACTGTTTTTTTTTTTTTTACTTTTTTGTCACAGAGGTTGAGGATGCAATTGGATAAGCGACCAGGATGGGTCACTACAATCTCTGAAGCGATGTCAGATGGATTAATGCTGTAGGTGTTTACAGCGTAAATGTTCATAGGACGACAGTGCAATTGTACAAATTTCCTGCAAACCATGTTTGATAATGTAGATGTTCATTAAAGCTCAGATTAAAATGTATGGTTATTTTACCAGAACCACCAAAAACTATCAGTAAAATACAGTTTGTGGCTTATTAGAATACTGTTATTATTTTCTTGATTTATTTTTTTTAGATTTGTTAACTTTTGTATTAGTGTTATTCATTATTTTTGTCCATTTTGTAATTTATTCTTTTTTTTTTTTACTTCATTGTAGTATTTGTTTTGCTTAGCTTTTTCCCGCATTCATTATTTTTGTTTATTTTTTGTTCATTTTATTTTTTAACATATATTTTTCCATAACTTTTGAACTATGCTTTTATAGCAGATCTTTTAAGTTTTTGGAACCATTTTTGTTTCTGAAAGAGATCTAGTTTATTCTACATTACTATTCATGGTTTTTTTTTGCCACTTTTCACCTGCTCTCACCATTTTGGACATTAAAGTCTGGCAGTTTTTAGATTAGATTAGATTAAATTTCAGATTTCAATTTCATTTTTTTAAATACAATTTTCTTTACTTCCATTAGTTGGGGAACAACATATGCAGAAACTATAGTGGCTATAGTACCATGGTTTGCAGAAACAGATGTATATTTTACCGTGTTACTCGACTGCTCTGGAGACAGAAGGAAGAAGAAGCCATGACATGCCACTCTCATAGTTCTCATCAGCTAACATGCTAACTGTTTGTAACCGCCATCACATCATTCATTTTCTTCCCTTTCTTGTCATTTACTAAATCTCACAGCTGTTTGGAGTTACTTATTTAAATGGAAAAAAATGTCCCCCTGAGCCCTTGGTGTTAAATAAACCCAGGAACATACATAAATTGATGCTAAAATACAAAAGGTAAGAATAGTTTTCTGTAGGTATTTACTAAAAACAGGCTTCAGACGAATGGCACTCTTAAACTTAACATTAATTTTTTTGTTTGAACGGCATTCAGAATGAATGTACAAACTCATTTGTTGTCCAAATGTATACAAGTATGAAGGCCTGTCACGCTGTTTTTTTTTCTGTCTCCTCTTTCTTTGCTGTCCTTGTTCTGGGCTGTATTGTGTCCTCAGTCATGTGTCTGCTCTGCATACGGTTCCTTCAGTGCTGTTGTCAACATGTCTTTCAGTTACAGTTTGAATGCTGCTCAAGGTTGCTCATACAGGAAATATATATTTTATTGCATAAGTGCAAAAACAGTGATTTCTGTTCTATTTTTTTTTCTTTTACAGGAGAAAAAGAACATTAAAAGTAAGCCATGGTCCAAAACTCTTTATTTTTTTATTTGAATATGGGCAAAGGCATGCTTGGCTTGGTTTGCATTCACCACCGCTTTATTTATCTTTCTCTTTAATTTGGACTTCTCCATACTTTGCATCAGGTCATGAAGGAATACATCTTCTAACATAGCCTCTCAGTTGTCCTTTGTCAATGTTTTGGATACTTTTTTTTTGTCAGGGCTATGAAGTATATGGCTTCCTTTCTTTCCCTCCTAACAGTTTTTGTCTCACGACTCTCACTGCATTTCATGCAAAAGGGTGCTTCTATGAAACTTGTCCCTGACAGCAGCACAGAGGGACTGCACACCAAACCACTGTTAGACCAATGTTACAAAGTCGATTTGGAAGCACTTTGACACTATTTTAAAATAAATAAAGAAAATATAGGAAAGAAACTCTTTTGCAGGTAGAACACATTTTTGTGCATACAGACTATAATGAATTCCCCGTCTCTTTGGTCAAGTTTTGTTTTTTCCAAACCTCACACTATTTAACGAGACAAATCTATAGACGACTTAGTCATGTCATAGTTTTCCTACAAAATTAGGACAAGTCAGTGTTCCAGCAGTGCCCCGATTCTGCATGTAATGACGACCCTGATGTAACCAAGGAAAAAGGAAACCAAAACTATACACTACTATTTAAACGTCAACATTAAACATATACAGGTACATTTTGGGTATCTAAGTAACTATACAAGGAAGACTTTCACAAAAAAGAAAAACACTGCAAGATTAGTTGACATCTATTTGCATTTATTGTGGATATTCTTTTTGGCATTTGTCTGAGGTCATTACTAGGAACATCCTCGAAGGAAATATATTCATATTTCTCATTCGTCATTGGGTCTATAATGCTGGCAAAATGCTCGATACTAAATTGAACCCAGTTTCATTGAAAGACCCAAATACCTTCTATACATCCCAATGGAATCCAGGATAATAGTCAATGATAGTGTGATATCAGTGAAACCTGTTGTCCTACTGTAGTTCTGTAAGGACCTAATTTGTTTTTCAGGGTAACACACTACACATTGCTAATCTGATGCCAGAAGCAGACTATGGTAATTGGTTAAGATCCCTATTAGTGTATTTAAAAGGATATCAGCGTGCTTGGGCCATGAAAAGCTATTAAGCTACTTAGATCATAATGTGATTGCCATCTGTCAATAACAAGATAAGAAAATGCAGTTTTGTTGGTGCTCAGTTCCAACCCAGATGCAATACACATATTCTGGCAAAGCATGTCTCAGGCCCTCATTGCAAGGTTTGTACACATTTAACAAAGTCAAATTTGTACACCTTTAAGAACCATTTTCCGATTTTTCCAGCACAGCCCCTTATCAACTAACTACATGATTTTTTTTTCTCACTTTTTCACAATGATGTCAATTGTGTTACGCGGCAAACATGTAAGATGACATGATGTTAATGGCAAGAATAATGGCAAAAAGTTAAGAAGTTGAAGGAGAATGGAAGGCCACTTGACATTTTTCATCCACACTCACATCAACACAAAGATTAAGATAAAAATGTACTGAAAGTTAACCTGAAAATGCCTGGAAATGTACTTTTCTTAATTTTTCTAAATGTATCAACTGTGTGTAAGTAGGCTTGGCTTGAGTTAATTTTAAAATAAATCCCATCATAAAGTTGGACCTTTCAAACAATAAAAGTACAGCATTTTCAATTAATTCAAGCACCCGTACGACCCCCCGACCCCTCCTCCCTGCCTACTCCTCCCCCCCTCCCCTCACGGCAAAAACACATTCTGAAGCATGGCATTATTTCAACTCTGATTCACGCCACTGTTTTTTAGTTTGAGGCTGTTGTCATAGCCAGTGGAGTCTTCTTTTCATTATTGTTTTATGTTACTCTTTCTGTCATGTGGTTTGGGTTCTGCATGAAAACAAATGCAATTTTATCCACTTGGCTTCAGTGATGCTCACTAGTGATAAAATTCAGGAACTTACACATCAGTGACAGGAACAATAGGTGCTTGGAAATCACTGTGACTCCTTCTCTTTGTATTCCTTCCATCAACATTCAGATGCGTTGATGATGTCATGAGGGAGTAAAAAAAAATACAGTTTAATGCATCTAATAAGAGGAGTTTATACCAATCAACAACATGTTACACAAGCCACATCAAACACTTAGCGCCAGGCAGCTTATTTGGTCAAATGTTAGTTCATCATTGATTTTCCCAATTGAGTGAAACAAACAATCGTCCTCATTTGGTGTTTCTTTCTCATCTTCCTGCAGACTCCCGGCCCTTGCCTGACGTAGCCATGACTGGCAAATGCACCCGGGAATGCGATGAGTACGGCCACTCGGACTCCTGCTGGATGCCCGTGCACACGTCGCCTGAGCGACGGCCATCCAAGTCAACCAACAACCCCCAACAACAACCAAAGCTTTCCACTTTCATGAGCGGCAACGGCAGTGGCAGCAGCAGTGCCGAGCAGCCTGGCAGCCAAGAGACCCTCGCCATGGCCGCCATGGCCAACGGGGACCCAACCGCGGCTCATATGATGGGCGACCGTAATCGCAACCTCCTCAATAAGAAGATGGCCTCCTCCTCCTCCTCCTATGAGGCCTTTGGCTCACCTTCCTACGGCTCACCCGGAGGTGGGGAGGAGGTGCTGGGCCACCCCACTGAGGAGATCCCTCTGGCCCCCACTGGGGAGTACAAGCCCACTACTTGCGGTACTCTGACACGACGAGAGGTGTACCTGTGAGCTGGAAGGGTTGTGCCACAAAACATGGCATTAAAATACAAGCGTAACTGCTGAAACACCATCATTACAGCTCTACAAACTTTTAGCCACACTTGTTCTGGGGCAGGGTAGGACTACACTTTCTCCGAAGACTTTTACTGAACCATCTACTTTTTTTAAGTGCTAATTTTGAGCATGACTTGGATGACAGGAGGAGGAGGACATGTAGGGTCACTGATGGACTCGGGATGAGGCTGTTCTTCTGGCGAGTCGGGCTCTTCTAACACAATCTGCTGCCTGACAGTCAATCTGTACAAAAACACTTTACATATACAGTACATGCATGCATTAACCCCCGATTACCCCACCCCCCAATTGAGGCTCCCATTCCCCCCAAAATCAACGCTGTACAGAAGATTTGTTTTTCTGTTTGGTTTTTCTAGAAATGTTCTGGACGACTGCTGAACAAAACTGGACAGTGGTCAAAACCTGATCCGGGTGACAGACTAAGCTTTAATGATTCTGCCCAGATGAAAAAAAAAAAAAAACCCTATAAATAAAAAACAAAAAAACAAAATAAAAAAACACAAAAAAACATTGTATTTCACTCTTGAAACTGAGATTCTTGGACTGAAACCGAAGCCGATGGAGGTCGTCACGGTTCGGACTACAACCTCAACTGCTTTGACAAGAGCAACATTGACGACCAGCGTGAATCCTGACTAATTGTACATAAACACTGGACCACAGCAACATCTCCTGCTTACTGCACTCATTCCCTTTTGTCTCGCTACCATCTTCAGTCTCTCATTCTTTGTCTTTGAGATGGAGATCAACCTTCCCTCCTTCCCAAAACACCCCCAACCCTCTTTTTAATCTGATGCAAAACCTTAGAACCAAGACTTACCATCACATTTGGCTGGAAAAAGAATGCATCGGCTCTCCTCACATGGGATATATAAGTTCTAATAATTAACCCTGGTTCTATTCTTACACACATCTAGTACAAATACACAAACACGCAGACCCAAAAAGACAAAGGGGCGGCTCTCGCAACACCGCTGGACTGAAAATCCTGGGTAAGCACACTGGGTGGCATGAGCAGTTTTTAAATCACTGAGGTGCAACAGAAATTTGGTCAGATATGCAGTATACAGTATGTTTGTATGGGCCATTTCAATGTATAGATGTACACTAATAATAGGCTACTGAAGGCTTAGAAATGACCAAGCTAGTCCGGTGACAGCTCCGAGGAGTGCTTTCTACTGTTACTCCTTTTCCATTGTGTGATAGACTGAGCAATAAATACCATAATTTAAACGTGACCAACAAACATCAGACTCTTTTTAACCCACACATGGATGTCCCCCGGTCCTTTTTTGGTTTATTTTTTTCTTCGTTTTAGCACTGTTTCTTTCCTCGACATTTCACGGTGATCTTTGAGCATGAATGTAAGAATCAGCTCAATGGGAGAACAATCAAAAAGCTGGAGGACATTTTTTTTTAGATTTACAGGCTGAGAAAATTGCATCAAAGTGAAACCAAAGCTTCGTGAACAGGATGAAGCCCCCCACAGGCCCAGCACCACCGGACCCCTTGACCCCCATTACATACAAAGAGCATAGCTTTCTGGAAGAACTTTGCTTTAACATGAAGGTTTTGTTGGATTTTTTAAAATTTATTTTTCTGTTAATGAAGGATTGGCATTGAACGATGTCTCGACAGAACATTCATTCGAAATCCTCCACACTTGATGCTGAGATGTTGTGCCTCCCGTTTTGTTTCCATTATTTTGCAGCTTCAGAGGCATAAAATCTCATGACTGTAATCAAGCAAAAGAATATCAGATGCAATGGAACTTTTTGTATGTTAGCGAAACCCCTTTGGTTCAACTGGAGCTGCTTCTTCTGCATTCCGGCAGTCTATAGTCTGTAAGTACTACTTGTTGTTTGGAAGAAAGTGCTCCTATACTTATCAACTGTATACATGAATATTTACTTTTTACTGCACGTTTAATGGGAACTTACTTCACTTACTGAGAAGGAAGAAGAAAAAAACTGCAAAACAAAATGTAAAAAAAAATGGTATCCTTGTAAACATGGAAATCCACCTTGTTGCTTGCTTTTGTTAAACCTAAAGAACCATTAGCCATGTAGTACAACTTAGTACGTCTGTTACAACCATACACTCAACACTTTTCTCATTTTTCATAATAAAATTTCATCACATCTCTGATATTACCATGCAAATCTTTCATATCCAGTTTTTATTATCTTCATTTTTCTATTTTCCTTTATAATTCCACGCACCGATTTATTACACAATAACAGTCAAAACCACGAAAATGATCATGACAATGTACTCGACAATTTTTTTTCTTTTTATCTTGTGCCACTTTGTATATTTAGAGTGCTTCTGAAAAAAAAAAAAAAGAAATTGAAAAAAAAAATCTAAAAAAAAAAACAACCTAGAGTGAATGCAAATATGCAATTGTGCCTTTTTATACCAATTGGTATGAGTTCATTGTTGGTTTGGAATGGTACATAAACAATTAAATGCTTACAAAAGTACATGCTGTGGCATTTAAGAGTGGACTGAGATGCACTTGCATAACTTAGATGAAATCCCATGATGTCAAAAGGCTTCTTGGAGGACGACCAGTCAAATGTCAGTGAGCCTTTTCGGTGGGAAATTGCTATTGTTCACTGGGTTCAATTATCTTGTTGAAATATCCATTCCTAGAATAGTGCATTATGTTACTGAATGAGTACAGGTACATTCAAAAGTTGTTTGTTGGTAGTAATAATAATGATATAATGGATTTTTTGTCGTGTTCCACTCATGTACATGTACGACATCAGAGGTTAAGTAACCTTTGTGCATGAAACAAACTCTAGGACTGAATATAGAAGCATAGAAAGATATAGTTGGGGGAGAAAATAAAATGCTTGGAGACATTTGACTGCTCAGAGTTGAGGGAGCCTAGAGATAAAATGCTAATGTGACGGTTTACTAGGAGGAGTGGAAGAGGAAGGAGGGAAGCTGGGGGGGGAGAAAAAAAAAAAGCTGCAAGGGAGAGCGAGCTGACAGAACACACACCTCAGGATGTGCCCATGCAACACAACAGTGGTACGCGGCGGTTTACAATATATGCATATCAGCAGATGATGAAGCACGTCCTACAAATAAGCACGATATGGGATGTTTGCTGTGATGCTTTGAATCTCAACATCAGATAAGACAAAGACTTTTGCAGAAAGAAACAAGAAAAGAAGGCATCTGCAAGCGTGCAAAGCAACATCCCGATAAAGTCATGAATCAGTTGCTTTTCTGCTGACGACGCTACCGAAAAAAAAACAAAAGAAAAAAAAACAAACAACCAACGCTGTAATCCCAATTCATGCCCGTCCCAGGTGTGTGTTTAGGCCATGCTCCCATCTCTTCATCTAGCATTCACAGTGTGTAATGAGATTTGTAATATTAACCATTACTATTTGTCCTGCGACTTGGATGTTGATATAGAAACTGAGGAACAAATTTATCATTGTTTAATATGAGTCACTATGCACGCAGCTTAGCTGAACATGGCAAAGTGTATTGAACGCAAGTCCACTTCTATTTATGAGATATTTTACATAATTTAATTTGCTTTTGTACAGGTTTGTGTAAATAAATTGCTTGTCATTTTTGTCTCTGCAGAAATTAAAATATAATATGGTAAAACTACATCTGTCTCCCCTGATTCATTTGGATTTCATTACAAATGTTGATGAAACTGGAATCTGAAACACATGGCCTGTTCACATAACACTGATGTTTTATTCTGCACATTTGAGCTTCTAATATCTTATTTCAAAGTAACAGAGATCAGTTAAGTGAAGATTTTTCATGCGAGATTGAATTCAGAGTTTCCTTTATGGTCATGTCTGGAACAATAATATCTATAACTATATAAACTATATAATATTAACATTTGTTCAGACCTTTCAGCTACAAAGGGATAGTTCATATTTTAGTGTTAAACATACACAGTACTGTGCAAATGTATAACCTTTTGCTTGTTGAATCAAAAATTGATGTTATTGGTTGTATATAATCCAATTCAGCAATATCGATTTGAAGTAGAAAAAAAAAAAAATAAATGCAAGGAGTTTGATTTAATTTATTCACATTTTAATAGATGGATGCTTATGTTATTTATTTCATTGCAATAACATTAACTAAACTAAAAATACAATATAAGGTTGAAGTGATACAAAAACTCCGGATAAGAAAAAAACAAAACAAAACCACAAAGCTACAAATGACACTAGAACTCTTCACAAATTAATTCTAAAAACAAATGCATTGTATGGATGGTGAGCATTTACAAAATGCTCTAAAGTACAAATACTGACTTGTTTAAGGAAAAAACAGAGCAATTTAAACAAGATAATGTGATATGAAAAATGTGTACTCGTGGTCGTTTTGTTAAATATGTTGAAATGAAATATAACTCCAAAATAAATGAGAAACCAAACACCCAAACCATAGATAATATTCACATTTAAAGAAGAGAAGGGAAAGAAAAGTAAACTAAACTATGTGTTCATTGTACTTTGTAGAAGTATATGTATTGCATATATGTATTTTAACTTTTATTTATTAGTCCGTAATCATATAATGTGCTTATTCTTTTTACGTTTTTAACTGATGTGAAGCACTTTGAGGTCCAATTCTTGTATGAAAGGTGATATACAAATAAAGTTTTATTATTATTATTGTTATTAATTGAAGAAAAAATTGGACGGAACCCATCGGTCGGTTCCCTCGCCTCCGAAAAACACACTCACGTTCTCTGTCAGTTGATGGAATAAGGCTGATTTTCCCTGGATGTTCTGTTCATGTGCAACTGTTTTCTATGGATGTTTCTCATCAAAAGACGGCGTGGCTTCAGAGAAACACTGGATTTGATTCATGTCGATATGCAAATGGTGGCGCGCTCATTCCCTCGTCCTCTGTGAAGCTTTGTGAATCGCCTGGCATGGAATAATCAGCACGTAGTATTAATTTTCCTTTTTTTTATACTTTAGAGAGAGAGAGGGAAATTAAGACAAATTAGAATGAATTTGAATGTAATTAATGTTTAGGCAATGCATAATAATGAAGTGTTGTGAGGATTTTGTAATGAATAAAACAGTGACTGAATACTATGAATAACATAAATATGAATAGAGACGACTGCGGCGTTGTGGAAAAATCAGACACTGTATTTACACCTGCGTGAACTGGGTGGCGACCTATACATGACCTGGAAAACGCATCTGAATGGCATTTTTTTTTCTTCTGATTGTGCATCAGGTTCACCCTCCGAGGGCCTTTTTTTTTTAGAACCCACCGTTTGCATCCAACCTTCTGCCGCTGTACTTCATCTCCATGCCAAGTTGCAAACAATTGGAATCAAAAGGTCCGGCGTTGTCTCTCCGACCTCCTATGTCGGTTCCGTGGCCGTGGGCGAGGCGTAGGTGAGGCCTCGATAATAATCAAATGCTCACCTGAATGAAAAGGTCTTCGGTTTGCCGTCACTTTTCACCGCTGCTGTGTTCCAGCAGCCTATGAGGGAGATAATGCAGGACAGACTTGCAGATAAAGCAGCAACAAAGGAGCATGAGAAGGGAATGTTCTGGGTATGCAGTTGGAAGCAGGACGCTAGCTATCAGAGCCCTGAGGCCCCACCCCTTTTAAATCACAGCAGCAGTCTCAGAAAGCTTTAAGATATGTAATGGGATGAAAAATTCGACATACATTGTCTTTATTTATTTATTTTGTCAAT
>JAPTHA010000011.1:13266672-13278061 GCA_029814585.1 Gymnapogon annona | reverse complement strand
TATATATCAGTGACGTGCGGTCATAGGAGGCAGGTGTGGCTGGTCCTCACCTGTCCTCAGGAAAAGAAAAAAGAAATAAACGGTTCTATTTAAAAAAAAAGAAATAAAAATAGTCAAAAAAAGAAATAAATGGCTATATTTAACCAGTGCTTTGTAATGTACATTTATTTTTAATTTAACTTAGCCCATTTTAAAGTAATTTGTAATCAAAATCGCTGAATTTTCCCATTTACGAATCAAATCCTGCGGAGACGCGCAGTGAGGCAGGAGCCAGTTTGGCCTCACTTGGTGATTGCGCAATCACTCTGCTGCCTATACTGGCGTTGTGCACTGAGACCATATAGCTGTCTCTCTGTAACGTCGCTATTAAAATGTTCAAACACATCTGCAATATGAAGTAAATTTCCATAGTTTAGCTGATTGTTTGTTTTAACGACTATGTGTGTGTTTCTCGTGTTTGGTCAGCCAGACTTAAACGGCTGGTAAAGGAACTGTGTGAGGCACGCACGTTCTCCTGCCTCATGGTAGGGGGCGCTGGTGACCCCAGCAGTTCAGTCAGTGACAGTTACGCTACAGTTAGCGAGTCAAGTGCACACATCCTGTTGAGTTTTCCCTCCAGAGGTTGTACGATGTTTTATTTGGAAATTTACCGGATATTCTCTGCCGCATCTCAGTGACTCAGACTTGACGCATGTCCAGATTCTGCTTTGGTTGTATATCAATCAATCAATCAAATTTTATTTATGTTTCTGTATCATTATATTTTGTTTTTGTCTGCCACAACTTAAAGACCGATCCATGAAAATATTGTCACACATTCGGTGGCGTAAAAAAGGTTTAGTCCACTGACCATTGTAATGTTTTTTTAATGAAATGTGCAAATTTTTTGGGCTGCAATTTGTGTGTGTGATCAAAGCTGATGTGAGATTTTAAACGTAACCCGTTAACTGTCAATCAAATATTGAATAAGTATGGCACTAGATTCACATGTTCGTAAACTGATAGTGATGAAGTTTGTGCCTCACCAGACAACAACTGCACCTCACATCACTGATATATATAGTGGTGACTGTACTGGGGAACATAATTCACCCCAGAACTATGGGTAGAACCGGACCGTTGAGGGTGGGTCCACGGTTCAGCCTCGAGCGTGCATGTCTCAGCTCCAGGGGACTTTGCTTCGGCCCCAGTGGACCTCGACTAGGCTGCAGTGGACCTCGCCCGGCCCCGGCGGTCCTCGCTTTCAGCCTCGAGCGCATATGTCTCGGCCCCGGCAGTCCTCGCCTCGGCCCCAGAGCTCTTCGCCTCAACCCCGGAGCTCCTCGTCTCAGCTTCGGAGCACACATGCCTCGCCTCGGCCTAGGCCGCCCTCGCCTGCACCCCTCCCTCCCACGCCGCCCTCCTCTGTGCGCACAAGCTGGAACTGCGCTGTTGTTCCTACACCACGAAGGGATTTTATCTGTGGGTGAATTCTGGGGGGCTTGTGTGGTGACTGTATTGGGGAACATAATTCACTCCAGAACTAGATATTCTACTAGGGTAGAATATTGGTTTCCACCCGAACCGTTGAGGGTGGGAACCCTGTGTCGTATATACATGTGGAGACACGTTCTGTCTCAGTCGAGTTTGGGAGCTCGTGCTGAGCAGACAAATAAAGTTCAGTCTTCTGCTTGATACTCCGCCTATAAAAAAAACAAAAAACACATGCAAGCTGAAATGAACCTGCATTTTCTCCCATTAGATCAAAATCATTGCTGATCCAGACACATGTCCACATCCACATTAACTCTTTGGACATCAGTACTTACACTAGTACCATTACTTAACGCTAAATAAAGCAGGTGACTCAAGGGACCCACTACCCTCACTGGAGATGGTGATGTCACTGTCTGGTAACGTGTGTGGAAATGACCAATAATAGTCACTTGCAGGATAAAAGGCTAATTTAAAACTAAATAAAACAAACAAAAAAATGTGAGGGAATGGAGGCTGAGTGGGAAGCTGCTTGACCGTTTTCCCAGGGGTCTGTCTAATCATGACAGCAGCTTCCTCTGAGGCTCATTAAGAACATAATCTGGAGGAGACTCCCTTAAAAGCAGATGAAAGCTTCGCTGTGGATGTACAAAGGACTGAAACGCATCCTTTCTGGGATCCCAGGCCAATTTACTGAGCATGAACCAGAGCAGCTCATGTGGAAGTCGTCCAACGCTCGAACTGCACAGCATCACACAACAGTTACACAACCTTTTACACAATGCCCTTTGATTCACTGGGATGTCCCGTGCAATGACCCTCACCACACCCTTCCTCTGTCCCTCGGCCTCTTCCTCCCTCACACCCCACCTTCCTCTGTTGCTCGCTCTCTTCCTTCATCACTCGCCATCTCCCTCCGCCCCTCGCCCTCTTTTTCCCTCACACCCCATCTTCCTCTGTCGCTCGCCCTCTTCCTCCCTCCCTCACTCCTCATCTTCCTCTGTCCCTCTTCCTCCCTCACTCCCCATCTTCCTCCACCCTTTTCTGTCTTCCTCCCTCACTCCCCCTCTCCTTCTGCTCTTGTCGGCTCAGAGTCAAAGTTCTCCCTTAATCAGCACAATGCTCTCGGTGGCAGGTGTTAGCGAGCTTTTTTCTGGCATCTTGATCACCCCTCGGGGAGCTTGCCGGCCTCCGATGCCGGAGCACAGCAGGAGATGTCATCGGGCAGAGAGCCACCCACGGCGGCGACAGAATCAGGCAAATTGCTCTCTCCACTCCGAGAGGGAAAGGTTAGGGCCGTGGGATTAATCCAAGCTGCGATTCGGCAACTGATTTACAGTCGGAGGTTAGAAACAGGTATCAGATTTAACAACAGCAGCTGGAAATAGAATAGGATAGAGTAAAATAGAACAACCTTTATTGTAACTGTACTGTTCCAGAGCAGCTATAAAATAATAAAAAAAATACACATTTTTACAAAGTAATACAAAAATAGAGCAAAATAGAATAAAAAGTAAATCTGGACAAAATATGAGCATTAAGCAAAAGTAACAGTATCGATTAATGAAACAGTATGAAAGTCTATGAAATGGCACATACACACACACACACACACACACACACACACAGACACGCACACACACACATATATATATGAACCAAGTCTATAAAAATTAATAATGGTAAATTTCTATTTTAATAAATATTGCATAGTTATTGTAGAATAGAACATTATTGCATGATGAATGTACACATATATGTTTACGTCCTCAACCATGCCAGATTGTAACTACAAACATGGAGCCATGATGTGTTACTTCAAATCAGATGCTTCCTGTAGAGCAGGGGTGTCAAACATCTGGCCTATGAACCAAAACCGACCCTCCAAAGAGTCCAATCTGGCCCAACCAGGCTTAAATGTGGAACCTGAACTAAAACCAGTTTGGAAGTGTAAGGTCAACAAAACTAATGTGATTAAAATGAAGATAGCACAAGTTGTCTGCAGCAAAGCAAACATAATAATATGTATTGAAATATTTCAGTATTGATTAATTGTTTGAGGATGCATCTCTTTTTCTAAGGCACTGGATGTCTTTCTCCAGCATCTTCAAGGAAATTTCACATCAGACAGTCCAAACCAAAGACTATTTACAGTAAGTATTTTTGACATATCTAATTTATTCTGATTTTAGTTGATCCTACATTCCTGGTTTTGTTCTGTCAATGTAAAAAAAAATAAGTGACTTGTGCTGTTTGGATATGATGTCATAGTTTTGTAATCACAGGCTTCTTATTATTTCTATCTTTTTATTTTTCATTAGACAACCGTAATCACAGGCTTCTTGAATCCAAATGCAATGAAAACACTGAATCAGGAGAAAACTTAGTGAAGTTAAGTTAAAACAACAGGAAATGGAAATTAATTAACCAATATAAAATGTGGAAACACCACACACGGCTCACACCTATGGGACCTGGCCTTTATGGAAGGATGTGGGGGTGGGGCTGTGATTGGTGGCTGCACATTTACTTTGTTGAGGATCATTATTGATGATGATTGGATTGATGATGATCATCATCATCATCATCATTATTATCATTATTATTATTATTATCATCACCCTCATCAACAACAACAACAACAATAATAATAATGTAGGACAGGTATAATACAGTGGTTATTGATCATATACATTTTTTTGGGCACTTACGGTGAAGGTACCAAATATGGTAACTTCAATGACCCTGATCTTCAGCAAGACCATAAAATATTTTATAGTTTCACAAAAGTAATCATGCCCCATTATATTGCACAATAGCACACTAAGTCTGAAATGGTGAATTTCACTGTATTTCAAGTGGACTATAAAGGGTTAAACACTGTGTGGCAGGTACAGTACATTCGATCTGAACTGTGGGTTTTGTTGATCCTTGGTAAGACCGTTGTTGATTTGGGGGAGGCAAGAATTTTCTATCTAAAAAAATCATGACCTTCTATTTGTACATTTCCTCCAGCTGGCATCACCCTGAACATGACATGACAATATGTATTGGCGTACACAAGAAGTTAGAATAAGTTGGATGGAGTTATAATATAAGTTATGTTGCTATGGCAACTGACTTCACTGGAAGAGTTCCACACCTGCAGTGAAAATTGACTCAACCTGGTCTGAGGCGTGTTGAGCTGATGCCATCAGAGGAAAATCTGCAGTATTTAACAATAGATGTAGTAGAACAGGACTGTCAGAGGTGCTTTAGTTCAGGGGCCGCGTGTGATCTCAAGAAAAATGAAGCAGCTAAAATAACACCATAAAACCTAGAAACAATGAAAATACTGTTTTTTTCTCTATATCTTAGTATAACACAACACATTAAATTATGAATACATCTGTCATGAGTCAGGTCTGTCAAGCTGGGTTTATGTAGTTCCTGTTTGTTAGTTTGTCACTTCCTGTCTGAGTCTTGTGTCTGTCTCCTAGTGTGTCATCTATAGCTTTGCACCCTCTGTATAGAGCATTTTGTGTTAATTATTTACTAGTTGGTTTTGTAGTCTTAGCCTTTGAAATTGGTTTTTCCCCTCTGAGTGATTTTGATTTTAATTTAGAGTTTATTATTTTCCCGTTGTGGGTATTTTCTATTAGAGATTAGATATTGATACCTCCCATGTTTTTGTGCGGCGCTTTTTGTTAATTAAGCATCGTTTATAGAATCAATTGAATAATGTCAATGGTGTACATTCCCTGAGAACATAAAAATAAAGAAACTTTTATTTTTGAACTACGTGGTCTGCATCTGGATTCATACCTTTGTACAAACCTGTCAATATCAATGCTGACAGTGTCCTTTAAGCAAAAAGATGGAATATCGTGTTGAATGTTGTCTTGTAGTGATTGTTTGCTCAGAACATGCAAGGCTCGTCATTAACAGATTCGATGTAGATTTTGGAAATAACAAAAAGCGCAGTAGAAAAAACACAGGAAGAATACTACTAATATTTAACAACCAAAAAACCCACAATGGGAAATTCATAAATCCACAACGTTAAATCAAAATCACTCTTTCAAGGAAAAAATGATTTTTTTAGAAAACAAAAGACTGAGGAATTAATACAATTTAGCAAACTATACACGACAAGAGAACTCAAGACATGACTATACAACATACAATACTAGACTAGGTAACAAATACTGACGCAGGTAAAAAGGCTAGATAAGGCACGACAGGAACAAGAATGCTTTCAGACACAAGTCACTCAATGATCTGACAAAGACAGGGTAACACACGCAGTGTCTCACCTGTGTGATGCACGAGGGTATCACACAGGTGAGACCCATCGGAAATGATTACTGACAAGACTACTGACAGGTGGGTAAGGAATTTGGAGGTGAAGCTAGAGACACGCAAGAAGAGCACACAAGACAGGAAGCGAACAAAATAAAAGAACTGGGAATACACAAACACACATTGACAAAACTGGAATCACTGTAAGAACCTTTTGTAGGTCTTAGAACCTTTTTTTGTGCATTCAGCATTGGATCTACAAACCACAACGATAGTTTAGCTCCTACTCGCTGGCAGGGTCTTTTCTAGTTCTACAGGAACTACCGTATATGACGTTGGTGTTTGCTGATTGGTAGATCTCAGGCCACGCCCATTTCCACGTCTTGCAGAAGAGAGTGCATTATGGTGATCGCAGCTGTGATCAGGTCATAAGAAGAAGTCCTGTAGCTTTTCTGTTGTTGACAAAGGGAGTGCTGAGACGGCACCAAACACTTTACTGAGATCATCTTGGACTCCATGGCATTTGTATTATATTGTATGTTATTCTGTGGAGTTCCTCAAATGACTTATGTTATGAACATAAATAAACATAATTTTCCACCCCTGTGCATGTGTGAAAGTTGTGCTATGCGTAAAAGTGCTTTGGAGGATAAAGAGCAAGATTACCGCACACTGTAGGAATGCACACTGAAAAAGTTCCCCTGGGGAGAGTAGTTCCTAGAACAAAATTTAAGGTTGGTAGTTCTTAGAACTACTTTGCACTTATTGTCTCGTGAAAAAAAAAAAAAAAAATCAAAAATCCAAAAATGTAATTGAAAAGACAATATTCAACTTATTATTATAACCACTTAGGGATCAGATACACAGCACATTGTAACGGCCAGATTTTTTCCATTTTTTTTAAAAATTTCACTTGATTTTAAACTTCATGATTTCTTTTGGCGTTTTCCTTCCAAGGTCCCCACAGCGAATCCAATTCGCATATTTGATGTGGCAGGAGTTTTTATTTCGGATGCCATTCCTGACACAACCCACAGGACGCTCATACCGGGAGTCGAACATGGGTCCCCTCTGCACCAGCCCCGTGCCTTACCAACTGGATAGCTCCAGACTTGGACTTCCTTTATTGTCATTGTACAGAGACACACAGTGGGTCTGACAGGGAAATGTCGTTGTTTGGCAACTGAAGAAAAACATGGAATAAATACAAATTGCAAAAGTTTTCAGCTTCCACTTTCAGCTTTTTTTCCCCTTTTTTTTCCTGTTCAAGTGTAATTATTCCATTATTTGACTTGACATTCCATTGGTCTGAATGAGGCTCCTGTACTAAAGTGATGTCAGCACCTTGGATGGTGAACCCTTTCATTCATGAATTATGATAATCTGCTTCAGGATCTCTTAGTGACTGTGACATTAATGTCCAAGATATTGACTCATTCATATCAGAGAAAACTATTTTAAAATGGCCGTTCTACTAAAGTGACCTCTATGCATGAAAGGGTTAACGATATCTTCAGTGTGATTCTTCTGCTTTGCAAAATCAGGCCAAGGGCCAGATTGGAACCTTGGAAGGGCTGGTTTTGGTCCACAGGCCACATGTTTGACACCTGTGTTCCAGAAGGCGTGATGGTCCTTGTGTGTGTGTGACGGGAACAATGTCACTAAAGAGTGTTTTTCAGGCGGGGGTGAGGGGTTGGGGGGGAATCCCAGATCTCTTTAGAGTGACTCAAGCAACACTTCCCCAGCTTGACAGGGACACAATAAGTAACACTTATCAACAGCCAGGGAGGAGAGCGCAAACCTGTTGAACGTTTCACAGGCGAACAAAGCACTAAATGCCATAACACTTCTCCAGCGCTGTGCATTAACAACAAAAAAAGAGAGGGAGTCCCATTGTGTCGCACGAGTGACTGTCAGACGCCAGCGTGTGGCGCCGGTTGCACCTGTGGAGGTTTCGCCCCCCGCCTGGTGCACAGTGAACACAGCAACATGTTATTGCATGTCAGTGTACGGTACGACAGACGGCCTGCTGACTCGCCCACCCTGGGATGGGCGAGTGAGTGTTCGGATGCTAAAGTGTACGGCACAGCTGGTGTGGGACACACGAGCATGTCTTTATTTATTTATAACACGAGGCATGTCACAAATACACACACAAAAAGCCCAATTATGTTTTTTTTTTCTTCTTCTCAGTATTCCCTTATTGATGCGCGTAGGAAATGCTCTGAGGAGGATGACAATGTGACTTCATTATCTTCAGTGTCTTCATTATTGTGAAACTTCTCAGAAACTTTTTTTCAAATCAGAATTCCTTATTCACCATTTAGTCCCTGACATGTCTGCGGTGATCGTTCTGAATGTGTGATTTGTTTTATATTTCCATAGAAATTCAACCGTTTATATCAGGTAAATGCCAGTCGTGCTGATAGAATAGACTTTATTGTTTCCATAGATATCTGAGCATGCTCGGTTCACCCCACCCCCTATGTAATGGGGATAAAACAGAGCAGTGACTGACAACCGCTCACTATAAAAAAAAAAAAAAAATAGATGTTTGGTATTTTCTTTTATATTGTTTCCGTTATGTTTTTGTTTTCCTGTTGTTTCCAGTATTATGGGGATTTCCCTTTTTTTCTTTCTTTTTTTTTTTTTTTTTTTTTTTTTACTGAGTTTTGTCCACGTAACACCTTTATGGAGTTAACCAGGAGTCAAAATGTGGATTGATTTAGAAAAAAAGAGCTCAAAACTAAATATACTCGGCCCAAATTCAAATCTGTTGTAGTTCAGTTTGTTCAATTGATGTTCAACATCCTAAATCTCTCTCAAATCGATCTGAAACCTGTCAAACTTCATTCCTCTCTGTTTTTTTCTCTTATTCCTTCTTTTTAGACCCTAAAACAGACAATTAAACACAGCAACTGAAAAAAAAAAGAAACACACACATACACTCACAGCAGGTTTTAAGACACTGAAACAGACATAGTGCATCGGTGGTTGAAGGGTTAATGATATATATTCCTAAAAAAAAATTAATTTTTTCTTCATTTTCCTCAAACATAATCTCACCGCGATAATGACAAGCAAATTAAATAGTGGAAAATACCTGACTTTTATTGAAAAAATGCAATATACAGACGATAATATGATGAGAAATGGCTGTAAATCGCTTAAGAAAGTTGAAATGGGGAGAGAGAAAAAAAGAAAAACTCAGGAACCACTGGGAAGTATTACTAGGTGCTTATGGGTTAATGTTCAGTAGATGCCAAGTTTATCTGCAGTCTGTGGAACTCCATCAGTGTGGACGTATTTCCAACTTAATGCTGCATTTATGTCCACAGAATTACAACTAATCTCCCCATCAAACAGACACGATTTACAGCAGCTTACAGGCAGAGACTCCAGTTTGGCTTTGCCTGTAACAAGCTCAGCCATCTCCCCCTTGTCTTCCATCAATCTGACAGTCGACATCGCTTCAATAAACCTGGCCTCGTCTAGACTCACTCTTGCAGATTTAATTCAAACAGCTGTTCGCTCCTTACTCCAGAAGCCCTGAGCACTTACACCGAGGGAGGGGAGGGGAGTGGTGGGGTGGGCTACCTCCTCTTCATCCTCAGAGTGAGTTCCGGAGGCCTGGGTGGAACGTGACCTCCGGGGATCTGAACATGTCAACACCTCGTTACCCAGGCTTTTTGGACTGCTTTGTTTTTGACTGGCGTACAAATGGCCGCGGCCTGAACAGCTGTCACTGAGGGTATTTTTATGCATCCATCCACATTGTTTTCGTCTGTGAATTGTTCATTTGCATGAGCTTTACTGATGTCATGTTTATGTAGGAGGTTGCGGGATGACTGTATGCACTGACATCCGCATGCAATACATATTCATGTGATTCAAAATCTGATTATTTTGTGGTTTCATACTGTTAGCCACATTGTCATACTGTATATGGACAAAAGGGTGTGTACAGGTTGAATCCAGGTGTGTGTTTTCTAACAGGGGTCTGGGATACAAAACAATAATGACTAATGTCACTAAATAGTTTTATATTGGAACGGTATCATTTCGGTATCTTTGTTCATTAACTGACCCACAGATGGTTTGGATGTCACTTTAAGCACTATATATATATATATATATACACACACACACACATGGATTGAAATGTTCTGCCTCCAAATTCATGTTCTGCCTCCAAATTCATAAAATCATTTTGATACTCTTTCCTGATCACCTAACAACAACCCAAAAAACACCCTGAAACCTCTTAAATATCACCCAAAAGCAATCCTAATATTGATTGTTTGCTGATGGTTTTTAAGAGGAGGAAGGAGAAAAGGAGGAAGAGGAGGAGGGAGATAAGGAGAAGGAAGAAAAGGAGGAGGAAGAGGAGAGGAGGGTGAGGGTAGTGAACTCAAAGTGCATCACAGTGCCCAGATCATCAGGACAGCTTGGTGATCAGCATGTGGCCTGTGCTTGTCACTTCTGCTTCCACCCGTCCCGACGACTGGGGGGGGGGGACTGAGGCGCATAAGAGCGCTCACTGTACCTGGGCATGTGTGGGGCACTGGTGGGGGGTGCAGGACACAACAGGCCTCAGCACCTCTTTAGCAGCCAGGCAATCTGCTCTGTGAGCACAGCTCACACACACACACACACACACACACACACACAACTGCTGGCCCACCCGCCAAGGAGCGCCTTCAGAACTGAGGCAAGATGGACAGGAAGCGCAGAACTAATACAATCGTATATGCACTTACATATACATATGTTTACATGCATACAGACACACACACACACACATACACACACTCACTAAAGTACATGCACTTAAAATATATGACTAAATCTATTTATGAATGGATTCAACACATGAAGTGCAGCCACGTGTCTCATTGGATGTGATGTTGTCATGTATGTCCATGTATCTGACTATTGATCTCTGTAGGTCTTTATGTTTTTCAACTAAGAAACACAGTCATACCACATATCAAATGGTTGGATGTTCATAGTTCGGAGCAGTTACATCAAATAACACTATAAAAGTGGAATTTAAATGAGTCCTTTCATTTGCATCATGTACGATAAATGTAGGAGGATGAAAACTATGTTTGAAGTTCCGTTACTGCATTTGAATGCATTATGTTTACAATTGTCAGGGTTTTTTATTCTATTTGAAGTCAGAATGGACTTAATGACCACGCTGACTGAAAATTATAGGATGGATTTATCTTCAGTGTATTGAATGTCTGGAACTAATTGTTTAAATATAAATTGACTTTCATTGAAACGGTATTTAACTCATTTAAAAGCTGACTTATAACAAATTTCTATCATTATCCTCATGCAATAATGACCTAACCTATCTATTATGTGCCCAAAAATGTGTGTACAGGTTGAATCCAGGTGTGTATTTTCTTAAAGGGGTCTGAAATACAAACAATAATGACTAATGTAGAAGAAAACGTTATCAGTCTGATGAAAGCCATGAACGTGTAGCACAGGGTTTAACCAACACCAAAAGGGAGAGAACACATCACCACTGCGGCCTCCTCTCCATCGACTAAATGAATACAGAATTTATTCTAAAATCTTGTTTTTTTTTTTCAAAGCTCTCCGCGGCCATGGTCACCCC
>JAPTHA010000011.1:13238298-13248453 GCA_029814585.1 Gymnapogon annona | reverse complement strand
ATGCAATTATAATAATGATTATATAATGATGGAAATTTAGAAGTGGATGTCAGAAAATGTAGAAAGAAGCCATAGTAGGAAATGTAGAAAGAAGTGATAGTAGGAAGTAAGCATTAATATTCAGAAAAAAAAAAGAATAAAATTAATGGACAGAAACATGAATATATGCAGTTGAGGTCATGGAACATATATTAAATGGTGTAGTGAATGGAACAAAATGATCAACATGTGGAATATGACTTGAAATATACGGAGAACAATACAAGAAAATGAAAGGAAACAAAATGGAGTTGAAATATATAAGGAAACATGACAAATCTTTAAAACTAAGTGCAGTTCCACAACAAAGGAGTTAGTTCAACCCCGGTGATGGCGACATGTCAGTTTACCTCCATTTGATCTGTTCTGAACACAGTCCTGGTGAATCCAAAGTATGATGCCTTTACACAGATGATTTAACGTTACCTTTGTAAGAGATGAACTAAACATTTATGACTCATTCGGGATGGAAGAGTGGGCTGGAAAGAACGGTGTTATAAATACACATAAGTATTTACCGTACCTGGTTACATGTATTAACCCTTTATAGATCATGACAGCGTCTTATGGGAGGACGTTACCCAATTTCATTGATTTTGTGAAATTTCTGACAATGTTTAGTTATTTATTTTGTAGAAAATCAAGGTCAGTGAAGTTTTCATTGGTACTTTGTGAGTTTGCGGTAAATATATGAATAAAATAAACCCCAGAAGTGTAAAATAACGATTATAATGTCAAATGAACCAGTCTTTTCTACTGTTAGACCAACAATACCGCTGATCCAGACACCTGTCATCATCCATATAAACCTTTTCAACATCAGTATTTACATTAGTACCATGGTACACTCACTGTTCGTGCATGAGTGGACCTTAAGACCCTGTAGACCATATTGGACCTTATAGACCCTGTAGACCACATTGGACCTTACAGGCCCTATAGATCATATTGCACCTTACAGACCTTATAGACCACAGGTGTCAAACATGCGGCCCGGGGGACAAATCTGGCCCACCAAAGGGTCCAGTCTGGCCCTTGAGATCAATTTGTGAAATGCTAAAATTACCCTGAAGATATTACCAATAATTTTAATTCAGATTCCACATTCAGACCAATTCAATCGCAGGTGGGTCAGACCAGTAAAATACCACAATGACATAGAAATACTCACAAATCCTATTTCATCTATTTACAGTAAAACAAAGTATAATTTTGCAAACAATTGTGAATAGCCTGAACAAATATGAGCAATCTGAACTGACTGAAGAGAAGTGCACTTTTAACTGCCTGTTACGAGATCTTACCTGCCAGTAAATGATAAATTCAAGCATAATATTGCTAAAATTACACTTATGTTTTCAGTTTGTTAATGTAAATTCACTTTGCTTTTTAGATGTAAACATTTTCATTTTATATATATGTATATTTATATATCACTATGGTATTATTATACTGGTCCGGCCCACTTCAGATTAAATTTACCAGAATGTGGCCCTGAAGTGAAATGAGTTTGACACCCCTGTTATAGACCATTTGGACCACATTGGATCTTACAGACTCTGTTGACCACATTGGAGGTGAGATTGGTGACTCATTGGTGACTGGAACTGGTGATGTCACTGTCACTTAATATGTGTGGAAATTATAAAAAATAGTCACGGGCCCAATAAAGGTAAAATAGAATATGCTCATTTGAATGTGGTGCTATAGTGGGTTATTTATGGATGTGTTCTGTGGAAGCTACAGACCCAGGACTGTGTGTCTAATGGTGAGTATCTCAGATATACAGCCTGGAGCAGTTCCAGGGTTGATTATTAGCAGGAGATTGAACACACACAATGTTATTTTGAACTTTACCACCCAACTCCATTCTTTATATTATCATAATTCATCTACTCCCATCTCCATAAAACCATCCTGTCGACTATCACACCTATTCTGTCTCTTATGTTATCCATCGCAATCTACATAATGGTGCGGCATAAGATGGGGGGGGGGGTCATTTTTATTTGCAGGCCTACAGAACAAAACACTGTGTTTGATAATGTAAACGCGATACATGGAAAGGAATTAATTCACTTTGATGTTCTCTGTCGTATGTAAACCCGCATTGTTTCAGCATTTGATGTCACTGCCATGCCAGTTTGAATACCAATTAACTACCCTAGTTATGTAAAGGCACAACGCGATGTGATTAGTTCAGTCCCAAAGGAAACAAAAGATTAAAAAAAAACACAAACATGAAAAGAACAAATGGACAGTGACACCTTTGCACCGGCATACAGTACCTTCAAATGAGTCTGAGTTACTTCAAAGTAAAAAAACAACAACAAACAAACAAAAAACACCAATGGGTGGTTTTATTATAAAAGCAATGACTTTAACCCATAAAGACAAGGTTCTTGTGTTATGAAAGAATTTTTATACAGATTTAACCAGTCTTATTTGAATTAATATTATTTATTAAGATTAAAGTTGTAGGGTATTCCATAACTTACTGAATTTATGTAATAAATAACATTCAAATTTAATCTATTATGCAGGGAAAAATCAACAGTTGAGGAAAATTTAAAAAAAATTCAGACGGTCATCTGTTTTCGCTGTTTAATGAGAGCACATTGTTCTGGCCAGAACAATGGAACAAAAGCATGGGACCTGTCCTCCATGCTGCCTTTGTCTCTCCCCAGAAGAAAGACAATGAAGCTCCTTAAAGGTTGTGGGTGTGGTTCTAGGTTTCCCGCCAAAATGAGCTACATCCAATCGCGTTACTGCTTCTGACCAGAGAAAGGTCATAAAACATGTAAATCCTGATGACTCATGGTGTGTCATGCTGGGTAGGCATGGTAACACGACCATATAAGGGAATAAAGGAAAAATACAAGATGGATGTTTAACTCTTCAAAATGGAGTATTACCTCGCTAACCCACATGGTTAGGAGACAAAGGAAACAGTGAAAACAGCATACACAATACACAATAAAATATGAAAACAATAAAAAACAACACATTTCTACCACTGTATATATATATATATAAATAAAGAGAGAGAGAGGTATTAGATTAGATACCTTTTTTTGGGGAAATTTCAGATCACAGTAGCTAAATACAAAGAGTAACAATCAGTGCAGACAGACATACATCAATTGAATTCTTGGACAACATACACACTATGCATGATTGTAATCCCCAGAGATGATAATGAGGGACTGCAGATGTGTCGTCTGGAACTGAGAGAGGGTGGTGTGAATGTCCTCATAGGTTACCGTAGTGTCGGCTGAGACAGCATGTAAACAGTTAGCACAATCAAATGCTAACTGCTAACAGTTCAAGTCCGGTGTGTTTTCCGTGAGCCAGGTCTTTGTTAACAGCAGGAGGCTGCTCTGTTTGTACTCCCGCTGCAGTCTGGTTAGCGTCGTTAGCTCTTCTTGTTGGATAAAGATTTTCCATTACCCATTAGAATGGATGGAATACTTGGTTTGTATCGTCTCCTCCTCACCCAGTACTTCACTTCAGATATGCTTGTGTTGAAGAGTTCCATGAGAGTAGCAAACAGGCTACTGCCCTCACAAAACTTCAAAAATGATGCATGTCCATGTCATAACAAGCGTCCAATTAACTTGACCACGAGAGTCAAGTCAGAAGAATTTAAAGTGAGAAAAAGGAGCTACTGCCTATCGTGACGCCATTTTGGATGATATATATATATATATATATATATGTGTGTGTGTGTGTGTGTGTGTGTGTGTGTGTGTGTGTGTGTAAATATACATGAAACCAAAATTTCAAAGATGGTGCCATTGTAGTTGGCAGCCTATAGCAGCAGCTCCTTAACGTTTTCCTACTTTTAAGTTTTTCTGTCCGACTCTTGTGGTTGTGTTAACTGGACTCCTGTACAACATGGACATGTGTCATTTTTGAAGTTTTTGTGAAGTAGTAGGTGGTTTGCTACGTTCACAAACCCCGGACCTCCATGAAACGTGGGATCGTGAGCCAGTTTATGTCTACAGCTGAGATGAGCAAAAGCAGTGTACACCAGAGAGGGACCCGCATGTCAAAGGCATCGGAGCAGCGGGTGCAATGCTGGTATTGTGTTCCGGGAGGTGGATTAATGTGACGGTACAACCAGGGTCTCCATCGGTTCGTGTGTGTAACGGTTGAGCTACTCAACTGCTCTACAAAACCGTTCTACCATTGTGATGGAGGCTAACGGCTATGGAAATGCGATGGGTGTGGTAGCTGTGAAGGACTAATGGTTGAAAAACTCCACTGGACTCTTTCGGTTTTTGGTTGGTTTTCCACCGGGGAGAGTGGACCGAAGAAGGAGGAGGAAGGGGGGGCTAGGAGCTGAAAGTGCTATGCTAACAGTGGCTGCAAGGACTTTTCACTGCCGTTTCTCTGATCCGGAGGATGCATTAACAGCCCCTCGTTATCGCTATCATCTCTAGGACTTCAATCATGTATACTGTCTTTGTGTCCATATTGTGCAAGAATTCAATTTGTTGTGTATCTGTTCTGCTCTGTTCTTTTTTTTCTCTAGTCTTTGTATTATGTTGCTGTGTGTGAAATTTCCCCTCCCGGGACTAATAAAGGTATATTCAATCAGAAATGGTTGCTATAGAAATAGAGATGCATCCCCACCTTCTCATGTTGGTCAGATAGATTCTCTCGTACCTTGTTCTATTAATACACCTATCATTGATATAAAAACTTTTCAATTTCCTCAACAAATGTTCTCCTCCTTCATAAATGTAACCTGACAAATAGCCCAACAGCCTTGGTTAACACTCATCCAATCAAAGGAAATAAATGCTTTGAAACCACTTCTTTTACAGGTGAAATTTGAGTAAATGTAATGATAGGCTCTAGAAAGGTTGCTTAAAGATAAAAACTCAGTATACCAGTGTGTAACTACATAGTATTTCATAAAATGAACAAAAATATACAATACAATACCATATAGATTTGTCCACTGTAACCCATAAAACACAGGGCTATTTTTGTCAGTTCCATATTATTTTTTCTCTACAATTATCATAATATTATCTTATATATTTTCTGTTTTCTCACAGAAAAATCATGTGTTTTCCTTTATTTCATTCAGAGATCATGTAAATGTTTATAAAAGCTCAGACGGAACCAGAAAATACAGGAAGAAGTGAGTTTTTCAGCAAATCGTATCATTAACTGAACACAAACCCAGTGTGTTCATCCACTTGAAAGGATTAGTGATCAGTGGGTATTGAACAGTCCAGATGAGTAGATGGTTTTGGTCAACGGCAGATGTTTGGGTCTTTAAGGGTTAAAATGAATCTGCAGGAACTAAGGCTCCAGTATATATATATATATACACACACACAAAATTAGCTGACGGAGTCCAAATGCAGCAAACTCTAGACATTCAAGGGAATACATTGCTCCATACAGCAGCTGCGTGAGGGTCCACATAAGCACAAAAGACCTGCGTTTTTTCCTCTGATTTGTATTTTCTTGTTTTCCGCAGCTCGACAAATGCAAGCTTGAAATAATTTCTGGCGTTTCCATATGCACACAGCTCGAGGAAATTATTTGTCAAAGTGAATGTCATCTCATTTAGTCCAGTGTAATCCTGCAGCGCCGATAGCATCTCCTCATCTGGTCTCAGCTTCTGCCCAGATATATTGTTCAACAGCTCTTCTTTTTAAGATCTCAATCTACAGAATGCGCCTGGACTTTTTTTTCTTTTTTTTTTTTTCTCCACTCCCTTTCCGTCGACTGCATTTTATTACAATGAGGGCATCTGACTAATGCAATGCGCTGCTGGCCTGCTGCCACATGCCAATTTATAACACGATAGCTCCAGCCCCTTCATGCATACCAAGAAATGCTGATGTGTTAGCTGCTTTCCTTTCCTCCACTTCTCTCCCCCCTCATTTGTCCTCCCTTCGCCTCTCCTCCCCTCCTCTCTTCTCCTCCTCTCCTCTTCTTCTCTCCTCCCCTCTTCTCCTCTCATCCTGTCTTCTTCTCTCCTCTCATCTCCCCTTCTCTCTCTTCCCTCACCTGTTCTCTCCTCCCTTTCTCTCTCTTCCCTCTCCTGTTCTCTCCTCCCTTTCTCTCTCCTTTCTTCCTCTCCTCTTCTCCTCCCCACGCCCCTCCCCCTTCTCTCTCCTCTTAATTTCTCCTCTTGTCCTGCTCCCCTCTCCTCCCTTCCCCTCTCCTCTCTTCTTCTGTCCTCTCCTCTCCCTTTCTCTCTCTTCTCCTCCCATCTCCTCTTTTCTCTTCTCTCCTCTCCCCTACCCTCCTCTTCCTCCTCTTGCCGCTCCTGTTACCCTCCTCCAAAATGCTAATAACCATGGGTAAAACATAGCACTTAGACACAGCAGAGAGGTGATGAAGTGGATGATGGGCGGAAAATACCCAAGATACGATAAACACAATATAACAGCACTTTAGCAAAATATGGAAAATGTAGTGACGGGAAATGCAGCATTAAGGACCCACGTCCATAGTTGAACATATTACATCTTATAGTATTTTCATGATACTAACAAGGATTTATGGTAATTCCTGTGGCGGTGAGTGCGAAGTCTGAAAGTGTATTGAAAGGGTTTAAAGGAACAGTTCAGTGTTTGGAGGAAATGAAGAGAAATTAAGTTAAAAAAAAAAAAAGATTTAAAAAAGTCTGTTATTAATTTATATTTACAAAAGACAAAGGGAAATATTGATATAAAAGACACTTTTAAAGTTATTTTTCATTAGGTAAACTGTTTCCTCTTTGTTTAAGGTAATAAGCTTAGTCACATTAACTTTACATCCAACAGATTATCTCTATATCTGCAGCCTGTGTTACATAATCAGTCTACTTTTAACGACGCTCTTCACATCGTTATATTATCTGATTTTTACCCCTGCATGAGCCAGAAATCAGAAATTTTAACCTTTTATAGGACACTCATATAAATCTGTGGAGAAATGACCAAATATAATCGCTTGCATGACAGAGGAGTTAATTTCCCAACACTTTATAGTAAGGTCATTGTAATAAGCATTAGTCAGTAATAAACCCTTCATGAGTGATACACCATGCCTATTAGTACTATTATTCTACATTAATGTGTGTTTATATTAAGGTCCTTGTAATAAGCATTAGTCAATAATAAACCCTTAATAAACCAGTAAATATCAGTAAATAAACCAGTAACCCAATAAACCAGTAATAAACACTAAATCATTAGTCAGTAATAAACCCTTCATGAATGATACACCATACCTATTAGCACTATTATTCTACATTAATGACTGTGCGGCTGGATAGCTCAGTTGGTAAGGAACCGGGCTGGTGCCCAGGTTCGATTCCCAGGTTGAGCGTCCAGTGTGGGTCCTGGGGCGAGATCCTTCACGCTACTGTAGCTATGTGGCTACAGTTGGCATGGCTACATGGTACAGGGGCGTGTGTCTTCTTGTGCCAATCCCAAGCCCGGGTAAATACAAGGGTTGTGTCAGGAAGGGCATCCGACATAAAAAAAAAACTCCGGCCAAATCAAATATTCGAATTGGATTCATTGTGGCGACAGCGGAAGGCAAACAGCCAAAAGGAATGGAAAGGATTGTGTGTAAATAATTCCTAAGTATGTTACTAGGTTATATATAATAAGGTATTTATTAATCTCCATAAAGTAACACTAAACGTAATTGATTAATTAATTAATTCAACTTTTTTCAATTAAATTCAAATTCATCAAATTTTGCACAAGGATCTTTATCTATTTCACTCATTTCAATTTCCCTTTACATGAATACAAGACTCAGATGACAGAATACAAAATAAATAAACTGACAGATGATGGAAAAAAATAACTCCACAAATAAACGGTCAGCATAAGGAGATCCAACCAAACCAAGATACTGCTTCAGACTCAGATTATATACGATGACAGTGTGACGCGCTTTAAAATGATTCCACATTCGTGCGGTCGTGTCCAGTAAACGTCTCCATACACAGGGAAAGGTGAGATTTTCCAGTGGAAGTACTTCAAATTCACACAGATGAGCCAAATGAGCCAAATGACACAGATGAGCATCACGCAGATGCTTTGACGTGGTCCAGCCGAAGCTGCAGAGTTCATAATCACAGACGGTACCACAGAATGCCAACAGCTCCTTCTATCTGTTGAATTCAGGCAGCCTGCAGGCCCAAAATACTCCTGATAGGATGGAATTTAGTAGGTAATATGGATGATACTAGGTTACAAAATCAATCTGAAATGTATGTATTTCCAAAAAAGGAAACACATCAATGGCATATAATTGTCTCCATGTTGTTTTAAGTGCTAATCTCTAATTAATCAATACTTTCCTTTTAAACCTGTTTAATTTTATCTAATACCTGTATTCTGCCTCCTGGTGGAGCACCATTCAGAAAGCAGAAGTTCAAAGGCCGCAAAGGCCGCCATTATCAAATCATCCAAAACATTTCATAGGCAAGTCTATAGTAATTTTAAAACCTACTGTATGTTAAGAAGAACATTTATATTGCCATTGTGTAGAAAACTGAACATTTTTGAAGAATATTAAGAAGATGTTGCAGTTCACGGACAATAAAAGTTCACGTTGAAAAAAAAAACCCAACAACCTGTAATGTTCTATATTTTCTCAATATTATTGGCAAAATGTATTTTTGGATCTCAAGTTAATGTTTTGGCAGCAAAAACATTCCAAAAACACCCAGTATGTCATATGTGATACAGCAAATGTATCATAAAAAAGGGACATAGCAAAATATTGTTTGGTTTTTGTTAAGGGTTACTAAACATTCAAATTTGTGGGGGAAAAAGCGCACATTTTGTGGTTAGTTTTTTAATATGCCAGGTTTCAAACTCATGCTTTTTTAATTTTGCATCATTAGGAAAAAACATTCATCCTGACCTTTCACAATAAAGGTAATTCATATTATTCAATTATTACTATTTATAGTTTAAGTTCATTGGGTTTAATCATATATTTTTAATTACATCAGGAAACATTAAGTAATTAAAGTGAGAATACGTACAATTTAAAGAAATATAATATATAATTGTGAACTTGAAGGCAGTAACACATCTATAAAAGTTAAGACCAGGGCCACAAAAAGCATGAAAGCACTAATGAGGTAAATTATTGACAGGTCAGAAAAAATAACTATCTAAACAGAATATATTTGTCAGGCAAAGACAGATGCGGTAAACAAATGCGTCTCGTTTTAAACAGTTTATTTAAGGTAAAGGGAAGTGGATGTGTGGGTATGGGTCCCGGAGGCTGAGTAAAGTACTTGCTTAGCGAGACAGACGGGACGGTTTGAAAATGCAGGAGGTGCAGGGGTAAACAGGCAGATGGATTACCTGAGTGGATGTTATAGGTAGGTTGAGCATGCAGAGCTAGCAGACAGGGTTAGCAGATGGGGATTAGCTGGGTAGCAGGCTGGATAGCAGGCTGGGGTAACAGGCTGGATGGCAGGCTGGGTTAGCAGGCTTTGGCAACAGGCTGTGTTAGCAGGCTTGGGCAACAGGCTGGGTAGCAGGTTGGGTTAGCCGGCTGTGGTAACAGGTTGGGTTGCAGGCAGTCAGGTCTTCAGGGAAGTCCAGTGTGAATCCAGTGAGGTTCTCAGATGACATGGAGTGGTGTGCAGACAGGGCCTTTTATACAGGGTAATGATGAGGGAATCGTGGTGCAGCTGGAACGGCGATCAGAGAGGCAGGTGTGGCTGATGAAAGTATTAGTGCTGATTAGCAGGCAGAGGGAGAGGGTTCATGACAATATAATGATCTGGCTGATGTAAGGATAGACTGAGGTTCAGCAGTGTGAGAGAAAACACACATTTGTTTCTTTTGTTTTATTATAAATGACTTTATATCTCAGATATGTAAAACCTTTTTTTTTCGAATTGGGCTTGTATAATTAGGTAAAGATCCATTAATCAAAGCGCAATACATAACTTTTGGACGTCCACGTAATATTTTTAGTTCGTTAGTATTCACAAGTGTTGTTTATTGTCATTGTCCTCCTCCAACCACTGCAACAATATGAACACTCACTCACTCACTCACTCACTCACTCACTCACTCACTCACTCACTCACTCACTCACTCACTCATTTTCCAAACC
>JAPTHA010000011.1:13047447-13062963 GCA_029814585.1 Gymnapogon annona | reverse complement strand
TGGACCCACCTCATATTGAACCTATGGATTATATATATACAGAGGGTGGACCCACCTCATATTGAACCTATGGATTAGGAATGGGATGTACTAAATGTCATATGTGAGTCAAGGCAGGTGAGCAAAAACTTTTGGTAATATAGTGTGTGTGTGTGTGTGTGTGTGTGTGTGTGTGTGTGTGTGTGTGTGTGTGTGTGTGTCAACGCGATTGTGATGTGAAGAGTAAAAATTACTATTAAATGGACCGCATTGTATAGTACTTTGTATAGTGTATAGTACTTTTGTACATATGTTACGGTACTCAAAGCGATTTACACTGACTCACATCTACCCATTCACACACCATTGGGCGGCTGCTACACCATACCAGGCCCCAGTGGGAACATTTTAGGGTTCAGTGTCTTGCTGAAGGACGCTTCGACACGTGGACAGTTGGAGTCAGTCGGTCAGTCTACCAACTCAGCCACAGCTGCCCTATTGACAATTGACTGTACACTTTTACAACCGCCATTTAAGTCACTCAAGTTTACACCCGAATTTGTTGCTTCTTCACCTTCATGACGGATGAAAGCCTCTGCATGTGTGACCTCCAGGAAGATCCACAGTATTCAGCTGGACAACAACTGTAGGTAGTCTAAGACAATGGACAAGACCGGAGTTGATAGTGCACTGTGTTGTGGACAGAGGTACGTAGACAAATGAAGGTTGTGTGGACAGAATTAGATAAGTACCCATGTTGCACTGGACACTGAGGTGCAAATAAAGTGATCTAATAAAAACAGTCTGTGGGGTGTTCAAGCAGAACGCACACGTTCATATAACTGTCAAGGTCCTGCTGACATCCATGAACTTGTACTACCATCACCTCCATCAATGTCCGTGACTTTGCTATGTTTTAAAGTAAAAATATTCATCCAAATGTGGTTAAAGTCAGAGGCTCGTCCTACATTCAGTCAGGAAGAGTTCCTACCATCAACCAGGAGCCTTTCTATATGTCGACGGGTCTTAAAGTGTCAGATCTCGTTGTTTCGTCTCCTTTGTGAAGCTACAAATGGAGCTACTGTGCTGCGGGAATAATCCCATAGTAACATATAATCACAGCCTGCGTCATTGCCTGTATCCTATATACCACATCCCATCAAAACTACAGAGCACAGATCATTGTGTGTAACGGCGCTTCTGAAACTTGATTTTTTTTTTTGTGGCTGGATCAGTGTGGTTTATAGCGAGGGGGCTTAGGCGTATAATTACATAGACACACTTATTTTCTGCATGACAGACTTTCTGCCATAATAGCTTCTGTTTTCAGGGGGAAAAAAGAGGAATGAGTATCAGGTAAATTGGAATTCTCTCATGTTTTTTCACTAAGCCTGTGTCCGAAAATTACTTTTGCAAAAAAAAAAAAAAAATAGAAAAAAAAAGGATGATTTTATAACCAAAAGGGAGAAGGCTAAAAAGACATGTTAATATGGCGGATGTGGGAGTGTTTGTCTGAGTAAACAGCGCAGATTTTTTCCTGTTAACTTGAATGGCTCTTTAATTTCCCCCTCTGCATATTTAATTGAGCTCTGGGCATCTCATATATTGACTCATTGTTTCTTACGTAATGACATTTGCAGACGTTGACCACAGCTGCTCTTGTACAAAGGTTGGGAGGAGTTGGAACAGATCACTGACACCAGAAGGCCAGTCCGGACCTGATGTGGGCTCGTCCTCTGGGGGGTGAAGGCCAACGCTAACACATTCATTAAGAGGTTGCGGTTTGCACATAATATTCCATTATTGACCTGCATCTTAAAATTTGCATACCGCTTTATCCTTTATTCAGAAGGAATCGACGTCCGCTCAGCTGTTGAGTTTTAAAACCTGTGATTGACAGTGATAAATGAAGCTGTCGGCGCAAACAACCGGAATCAACGGCCGGTTGCACGGTGATGCCAACACAGTCTACACATGAACCAGTAACACAAAATAATTTGTTCTTTCTGTTTGGTTAGTGTATTCTACTTTAATGTTGTATCGCTTTTATCTCTTTGCACTTTTTTACTTTTTTGCTTAGTGCTTTTGTCTGCAACTGAGCAGTTATGAGCAGGTGATTATGGAATTTTAATTTGTCTATGTTTAAAATGCAAGACTAGAGTTCAAGACATGAAAATGACAAAAAAAAAACAACATCACCGAGATCCAGACTCAGATTTAGAGTTTTTCAGACCCAGTGAGAATATGCCCTGAAATGCCCCTTTGAAATGACACCAGCTGGTCTCAGAAAGCTTTAATTTATAGCTCTGGTAGAAATTAAGAGCAAACTGCAAAGTGATCAGTTTCTCTGTTTTTATTACTTATAGGTATGTGTTTGGTAAAATGAACATTTTTGTTTCATACTGTAAACATCAGACAACATTTCTCCCAAATCCCCCCCCACAAATATTGTCATTGTCATTCATTTATTTGCAGAAAATGACCAATGGTCAAAATAACAAAATGGTTGCAATGTTGTCAGACTTCAAATAATATGAAGAAAACAACATTATATTAATTTTAAAACTAATGAATTCAATAGATGCTGGGATGGAATGGCTGTCACACATGTACAGATGCTGATTTCAGGCAAAAAAATGCAGTGGTCTCTTTTTTTTTTTCCCCCAGAGTTGTATATATAAAAGATTTGAATTATATGGAATCTTAAAAATATATTGCATTTTAACTGGTAGAAATAATATTCAATAATAAAGATGGTTTTGTCAAACCTAAGTAAATCAATTAGAAAATCCACCAAATTAAATCATTTTCTTACTTGATTTCACAAAAGCAAAATCATTGATGATGTCCTAAGACATGCTACACAACTTATTAGTGCCCATGCAAGTGACGATGATGATCAGGATGAAAATGATAATCAATAAGATGATTGAGAAGTGACCATTCATTTCTAAATCTACTGCTCAACGGTCCTGTATGAACATGATACACTTTTCATTGGCAACTGAAAGACTAATTCTGAAATCTGAATCTGTCCTGATTCTACCTGGAATTTCTATCGATTTTGAGTTCATGTAACCATGCAAATTTTTCACCCATGCCTTTGAATGTCACATTATCGGAATATTTGCTGAACTGATGGGTGGGGTGGCTCATATGATAGAGCAGGTTGTCCAGTGGCCAAAGGGTTGGCAGTTCCAATCCTGGCTCAGACTATCCACTTGTCAAAGTGTCCCTGAGTAAAAACCCTAAATTGCTCCCAGTGGAGCCTTGCAGCACCTTGCATGACAGCCGCCGCCCACTGGTGTGTGAATGTGAATGAGTGAACGTGAGGCCAATGTAAAGCGCTTTGAGTGCCATAAATGTATAGACAATGTGCTATATAAATGCAATCCATTTTTCAGACTGTCTGTGGTTCAGGTGGCTCATTACAGTCTCCTGTTGAACCAACAGTACTCATCATCATCACGTTTGGGTCGAAGGTCTCCTGGTGCCTTCTTTTCATCACAGGAACATATGTATGGAATCTTTGACCAGACTGTTCACGTACTAGAGGGTGCATATAATAGGCAGAGCTCAAACAGATATAAAAACTCATCTTCATAAGCATTTTTTATGGACTTCCAGTGTCAAATTTTCAGGTTTTCCGGTATGATTAAAGGTGAAACTTGATGCAAAGTTGATGCAAAATTTGATGTGAGGCAGAATATAAAACTATAAATGAGTTATTAACATTAACTGACGTTCTCATTCTTTTTCTCACTGACGACCTTCAAAGGCAGAGAGCTAGAGCAAGAGCAGCGTCTGCATTTAAGTCTATCATCTTATGGGTTAACATCAGCTGTGCTTCAATTTGATTGACACATCAGAGAGTGTTTCTACATTTAGGATCCTCGTGTCATTGCTCCACCGGGCACATCATCCGAGGAGAGGGCTGGAGTGGCGTCTGAGGGAATGATCTTCGAAGGTGGAGTGTGTTTTTCAGTTTAAAGACGTTTACGTTTCAACCGTTAGCGGTGAGAAACTAAGAGCGTTATGCTAATGGTGGCTGTGGGACCCTTCGCTGACGGGTCATCTCTGATGGACGCTTTCAGCCCCTCGTTATCATCTCTGGGACTTCAATAATGTATACTGTAGTGCCGGAGGTATGGAGATGGAGGCGGAGTATTAGGTAGAAGAACCAACTTCATTCCAGCTCGGCCCAAGCCCTCATGCTCACACTAGAGCACCACCTGAGACTGAACGTGTCTCCCCAAGTCTATAAACAGGGTTCCCCACCCTCTACGGTCCGTGGGGAAACTGCTAAGCCGCCCATATTTCCGGGTGAATTATGTCCCCCAATACAGTCACTACACAAGCCCCCCCAGAATTCACCCACAGACAAAACCTCCGTCAGGGTGGAACAACAGCGTGGTTACCCATTTGCACACAGAGGAGGGTGGCATGGGAGGTGGAGGTGCAGGCCAGGGCGGCTGAGGCCGAAGAACTCCGGGGCCGAGGCATGTGCGCCCGAGGCTGGGCCGGGGCGAGGACTCTCGTGGGCCGGGGCGAGGACTCTCGTGGGCCGGGTCGGGTTCCGCTGGAGCCGAGACATGTGCGCTCGAGGCCGAAGCGAGGACCGCTGGGGCGAGGACCGCTGGGGCGAAGTCCGCCGGAACCTAAGCAAGGTCCACTGGAGCCGAGACGAGGTCCACTGGTGGCGAGGTGAGGTCCGCTGGGGTCGAGGTGAGGACGGCTGGAGCCCAGGCGAGGTCCACCGGAGCCAAAGCGAGGTCCGCTGGAGCCAAGACATGCGCACTCGAGGCTGAAGCGAGGACCGCTGGGGCCTGGCGAAGACCACTGGAGCCGAAGCGAGGAACTCCGAGGCCAAGACATACGTGCTCAAGGCGAGGAGCTCCAGCGTGCGGCGTTCAGCCTGGAGAAGCACGGGCGTGCACCAGGGCCAGCCGACCGTGAGCAGAGTGTTGAGTGGGGCTGCTAAGGGCCACTGCCACGAGGCGGTGGCTAGTGTCCACAATGGCGCGGATGGCCAACTGGGTCTCTGCCTGCGCGAGCCATGTGGTGGCCGCGGTCTCTCCTACTCTCCGACAGTTAGAGCACGGCGTTGCCCGCCATCGTGTTCGCCGTGGACCTGGCGACTGCAGGTCCACTGTCGGGGTCACCAGTGTAGTGCCGGAGATATGGAGATGGAGGCGGAGTATTAGGCAGAAGAACCAACTTTATTCGCCAGCTCGGCACAAACCCTCATGCTCACACTAGAGCACCACCTGAGAGTGAACGTGTCTCCCTAAGCCTATAGACAGGGTTCCCCACCCTTTACGGTCTGTGGGGAAACCGCTAACCCGCTCATAGTTCCGGGTGAATTATGTCCCCCAATACAGTCACCACAATACTGTCTTGTTCTTGTTGTCCATGTTGTGCAGGATTTCAGTTTGTTGTGTATCTGTTCTGCTCCATTCTTTTTTCTACTCCTTGTCTATGCTGCTGTTGTTGCAATTTCCCCTCTGGGGACTAATAAAGGGAAGTCTAATCTAATCTAATCTAATCTAATCTAATCTAATCTAATCTAATCACACATAGGGCTAGCCATCTCTGTGATTTCCTGTTCATATGACTCTAGAGTACAGACACTCCCAAAGCATGTGGATTTGATCCATGTTGTATCCACTGTTTGTACTTTTCGTTTTCAAGCCAACATTCTTTAAAACCGCAACCTCCTGTCATGTTGCTCTCATGGTGCTTCACTGTCCTCTTGTTGGGGGTGTGACACACGACAATCAATAAAACTCTCGGGAAAAACCATCAGAATATGAGCTATGAAGGCGTCATTTTTAATCTGTCTTACTTTATTTGTCCTCACTTAATATGTCGTCCATTTAGACAGACAGTCCATAAATATGGCAACGATTTCAAGCTTTAACAAACACCCTAAATTGAGGCATTTTTCAAAGCCTGACACAACCCAACATTAAAATCCAAGCATTTTCAAGGTTTTCAAGCACCTATACAAACACTGTGAATAAATGAACAACACGTTATGATTTAAACAAGCTCATCTTGCAATTTTTATTCAGTCATTCATTTTTAAGTATATAAAACACAAATATACTTAAGCTATAAGCAAAACTGAAACAAGATGATTGACAATAGATCTATTAGTGCCAGTTTTATTACATGGATGCCTTTATTGTCTTTTATTAATTATTTCATATTCAGAACATGATGGCATGACGGAGAGTTTCCCTTCTTTGAGAAATAAAGACTTACACAACTCATGATTCAGGTTGGTTACTTTTGACAGTCAATCATCACTTTTAATTTTTTTTTTTTTTTTTTTATTCCCGATCCAAATCCTGTTCATTTCTGAAGACAACTCTTCATTTAATAACACAAGGGAAGATGTCACTTGCACTACTGGGCCCAAATAAATAACTCCACTAATGTTTTGATGTTTCTCTGTTTTGTAAATGTCTCTATTTCAACACCGATGTGAAAGTTTGTCTTGAACACTGCAGTAAATGTTGCCGACGTCAGTTTGTGTCGTGTCTGAATTGTACGGAGCTTATCCTCTGGTATGCAATCAACCAGCCATCAAATCTCCAAACTGCTACTAAACTTGGCAGACGTGCACGGCTCACATACAGTCCAGTTCACACAGTGGAGTCTGATGCATTGGGGCTGGCATCTGATGTATACACAGCCTGGAGAGATTCCATCCACCTGATTCTGCTCTATGATCTTACTTCATCAGATCTCATACTGAAGGGGGACATGGCTTTAGTTCTGTTCGTTTCTACCTCCTGAAGTTCAGACCTCTGTTGCAGTGATATTCCACAGACAGCAGCTACTCATTTACTCTATGAAAGTAGTGTTTGTTATAGTTCTGGGCCTTGTATCATGTTATAGTTATGTCTTCTGCCTAGATTGTGTTGTTTCCTTCGGACAAAAATTGACCAGATCCTGAACTGAACTTGTATCACCAGTATACATATACAATATAGATAACATCCAGCTATCTGTATACATTTCAGCCATTGCTCCTCCTATCCTATGTTCACCATCAGCATTATCGTGTGCACTTTGATCTGTTTTTAATTTCTATTATAAGTGTGTGTATCTTTCAATATTCATTTCAACTTCAGTTCCGTTGGATCATAATTTTGTCACATTATTTATATGTTAATTAACTTATCATGCATGTTGATATATAACACACCTTGGGTTTTAATGTATGAATGGACTCCACTCGCATTTTAATGTGTTTGGCAAATGAATAAAAATGGAATTAATCCCAATCTTAATCTTGAGCGCTAAGTGATGTTTGATGTTAAGCGTTATCTCAACATATATTCTATTCTTATCTTGATTTAATTATTCGTGAATTCCTATCATTACTCATGTTTTTGGTTGGTTTGTCCCTGGTTATTATGATATTGGACTCTATTATTTAAAGTCACTGTTGGTCTTCGATTGATACACTTTTTTCCTCGTTTTTTCACCTGCTGTTTGTTTCTGTTTCAGGTGTAACATGCAGTCTCAGACAGATGACTCAGATGCAGATTTCTCAATTTCAAAATAAAAGTTTTTATTTTAACGTTCCAACGGAACATGCAAATCTTATCAATTCTAATTTCTCTAAGCTGATTTTCAAAGATATAACAAAAAGCGCAGTCAAAAAACCCGGGAATAAAGTTAAATACAAAGAACTCAAAAAACCCACTACGGGAAAATAATAATACAAAAAGGATAAATCAAAATGAATGAATGAATGAATGAATTTATTTGTTTCAGACATGCAAACTATAAATCAGGTAACGAAACTCATAATGCCTTCCCAAGAGCAATTATTGCATTAAACAAAATATGCCAAAAACGAAGGCCTATAAATTCAACAAAAAGTGCTCGTAAGAGGAATAAACTAGAATTTGTACATAAACACAGGGATCACACACACAAGAGTAGAAATACAATACTAACAAGACTAGGGACAAATTTCTTACATAGAAGGCTTGGACTCTAGACAGGAAAGGCAAGACAAAGTGGAACAGCAGACGCTAGTGCACATGACAATCTGACAAAACAGGGATGAAGACGCAGACCTTATATACAGAGGGAAAAGGGCATGTGAAAACATTTGGGAATAATGATGACGAGACACAGATGCTGGGATCAGGGGTAAAGGTCGCGGCACACAAGGAAGCATGCAGACAGAACAGGAACTAAACAAAATAAAAGCACCAACGAACATGCAACAGACGGCTTGATGGAACCCGAATGTAACATCAGGGTCTGTATGAATGTGTGTTCATGTGTGTACAACCTTGTCCCGTTCTCCCATCAGGTAATATCAGTGTGGTGGAAAAATTATTTAATTCAACCCAACCAATATGGGAATTAATCTAAGAATCAAAACAGGCTTAGATCAAAACTGCCCATCAAGTTGTACCCGAAGTGCAGATACAGAAGGATAATAATAATCATCATCATCATCATAATAATCATAATAATAATAATAATAATGTGGATCTTCCAACTGTCCAAATGAAAACCTAAATAACAATATTGACATCAATCATTTTTATGTGTCAATAGGATTAATGAATCATTAGGTATCGAACAGTTTCAGTCAGATGTTTAGGTCAACGGTGCATGTTTGGCTCATTAAGGGTTAATTAATCACGTTTCAGATCTGACTTACACATACACAATTTATTGTCCCATACAGGGGAATTTGTTTTGGACAACGGTGCTATACGTTGCTGCATCAGACACATACATTAACAAAACACACTCAGTGGCAAAGTTTAGGACTCAGTGTAATCACAGTTATGTGTTAAACATCATTTAAATACTGAACATTGTCCTCCAAGATCAAAATACATGGAATAAATCTGATTAACTGATACAACAAATGAATTTAAAAAGAATGGAGTAAATCAATTCCTTAAAGAGTAAAAAAGTATATATATATTATAAACCATGGGGAGTTCATGGCTTGTGTTAATTTGTCCCCCATTTACTTCATGTATCCTGGAGTTAGGTCTAAAATTTGACTTCACCCTCCAGTCAAAGTGAGAAAATCCCTCAGATATCACATTCACAAGAACCAGAGAGACAGAAGGACATATGGATTGAATTAAAAAAAAAAAAAAAAAACATGAGGCTTCTAGCAAGGAAGAATAAAGCAGAGGAGATGTGTACTGTAGCAGAACACACGGTCAAATTAGGAAACAAGGGACCTCAGGGACTAAAATTATAACATCTGAAACAACAGAGACGGACTATATATTTGACTAGAAGAGGAGGAAAATAGAGGATTAGAGTCTGGAGGAAGAAGAAAGGCTGGCACTCAGGTTGATGTGCAGACATCCAATCAGACAGCCCTTCATCCCTTAACCCCCAGCCAAGAGCAGAGTAGTGAGATGAGAGGAGAAAGCAGGGGGGAGGGAGGGGGGTTGCATGTGTTTATGTGTGTGCGCGTGTGTGTGTGCGTGCACGTGAACGTGTGTGTGTGTGTGTGTGCGTGCGTGTGGGGGGGGCTTTAGAAGTTGCTGAGGATGGATTCTTCTATTTTTTTTTTGAGAGGAAAAAAATACTGAACGAAAAGCAAGAGCTCTAATCAGGGAAAAGGCATGAGTCAGTCAGGAGACCAGGTGGAAGCGCACAGCTGAAACAATGCGTTTTGTTTCCTCTGCTCCAGCCTCGGAGACAAAAGCTTCAAAGATTCAGGCAGGAGGATCTAAACACAATATCCTGAGCTAAAGCCGGCTCCATTTCCACCGCTCTTAATTCACCAGCACAGCTTGAATTAGCTTGAATTCGCACAGGAATATGAAGGTCAGGTGTTGCAGTATGTACAGGCTCAACCTGGGCGGCCATTAGTGCTTACTTATGAAGCCATTAATGTCCATTACCATAATTACCTTTGCTAACTCACACAAACCACTTCCAGGGAGTCAAACCTGCACAACTTGCAGTGAGGACGACCACAGAATCTTCCAGCTCTTCCACACGACTGCTCTCAACTTCTGGCTGTTTTTTTTGGTTTTGTTTTATGAACCCAACTCGGAGTCGCCTCGTGCATATGTTCACTCGCCATGAAAAGGTTCACCATTAATATGCAAGTGCACATCATGAATTAGTAATTAAGCCCACCTTGGCTGCATGATGGATGTCAAATTAACGCTTCCCTAACATATCCCTGGTGATCATTCTGAATGTATGAATTATTTTCAACATGCATATAAATTCAAACGTTTACTTAATAGTTAAATTTTCAGCCATGTTGATAGAATGGAACATCTTCTTTACATTGACATTTGGCAAGCAACCCCCACCCCCCCGGTAATGGGTGGAAAACCAGAGAGCAAAGAGAGTGGGTTTCACTCATTGCATAGTCATTTTTTAAACAGTTTTCCTAATGGTTTCTCATTTTCTACTATTCTTTTTTTAGACAATGAATGAAAAAAATACAATTAATAAAAAAGTATATATATCCAAATCAACTGAAATGAACAATCCCAAGTGTGCTGAAGTTGAAAGATGATCTTCAACATCATAAAATCATTTTCCGAGTGTTATTTAGTTCAAACCTGTCAAACTCCGGTTTTGACACTAAAACACACATAAATATAAATAAATAAATAAAAATATAAACAGAAGAAAAGGAACATACAAACACACTCGCAGCAGCTTTTAGGACACTAGAAATTGAAAATAATGTCTTGTGAATGAAAGGGTTAAATAAAAGAGATGCAGAAGGAGGGCATTTAGCGGGTTGTGGCGACGTACCTCTATAAGCAGGACTGTCGTTCCCCTTAAGGGGGCAACACGTCCCCGTTCCTTACCTGCAACTCAGCTCCCACAGGGATGCACTCTCCTACACAGCACTATCCTCCCCCCACAGAAGAACTCACAAATAGAAGTTCCACATCTCAGTGTTGTCTGGACAAATGTGGACCGCGTAGGTTCGACAATAATAGAACACACCAACATACATCTCCTTCTATACATACAATCCCTGGTAGACCTCATTAGTGCGGGGGACTCTGGTGATGTTGTGTCTGTTTTAGGACATTCAGCAGCAGTATTTTCCTCTCCCCTGAGTGAGTTTTCTTTATCCCCGGCGCTGAATTCACCCGGCGCTTTGGTACTGGAGGTCAAAGGTTGATAATGGCCAACAATCCAATTTCACAGAGCCTGCCTCTGACAGACACTGTGTGATCTCGGACGGGACCCCTCCCAATCGCCTTCTCTGCATATCCTCAAGAACACTCTGAACTTAATCAAACTTTAATTAGCCCTATGCTTTGGTGATAATTGGCAGCGGAGGCAGGGCTGGAACTCTGCTCCCGCTCCACGCCGTCGCTCAACGTAACCACGACTAATCACAAGGGGAGAGATGTGGGGCCCCCGGCCAAAGACCTGGGAGGGTTTGTGCAGAACTGTAACCACACAACTGAGAAGGACAACTGACAGATAAACATGCACATCGGTTCAAGCCAATATTGGACAGGGGACTATTTTATTATCATTTCCACATACAGTACAAGACCCTCAAATTACAGGAATATAAAGTGCGCACAGCAATTTGCCTAATAGAAAAAAAATGTTTGTTTGTTTTTTTAACCAAAACACTTTTCGCACTTCAAGACCTTTTTGTGCAACTGGCATCATGTGAACAAAAAAAACAAAAAAAAGATTTTGATGGACGTTACATTAAACAAAGATGAACAGTTTGAAAACAATTATTCTTCAGGGTTGCATTCCTTTCATATTCCAAAGTGATAAGTAGATAGCAACATTTAATATGTATTCTGACTGGGTAGACAAAAAAAAAAAAATGGTGCGTCACCAAAAAAAACAAAAAAACAAACTCAATCAATACCTGCTTTCTCAACATAGCAGTGGTGGGCCATGCATTTCAGACCTGGGCCTGCAGTGATGTCCTACTTAATTTAATCCACCTCTTAAAACCAGAATTCTGATCCATGGCTCTACACATGATGCATTCAGACCAAGACACATACAACTGTGTCACCTGAAAGTACAACAGTACAACAGAGTTATATTAGTCTGCTCAGTAGACTAATAACAGAGAAAGAAAAGGAACTGACAAAGGACCTGGTGTCCACGCCGGCATCGGTATCCGTACCCGGGTGCGGTCCGGTGCCATGCGATCTACCCACAATACCTTACAATTCATATTTGTTAATAATATTAACTTATTTTTTGGAACCTGCCACCAAGGTGTACCATGTGCAGTTATTAACTTGAAAGTGTTGGATGAATCTTTTTTCCTGCTGAGTCATTCTTGATAATGGTCGGCGGACTCTCTTTACAGTGTGAAGCTTTTCTTGAGAATGGTGTTACAACTAAATCTGTGACCAAATCGATATCTCCATCTCCTTCAGTCATTGCGGGCTGAAAAAACTAAAACAACTTGTCGTGCTACATAAGTGATCCATTTCCTTATTTCCTGTTGATGACATTGACGTGTCTGCTCAGGTCTGCTCTGCACAACTCCGTCCCCTCTCTCTATCGGGTATCCAATCAAAAGACGTGCATGTCACTGACACCATGGTAGGCCTGCTAGCTGGCCGCAGTGAAGTCAAACTTGACGCTGATTGGTTACTGCCACGGGTCCGTTGTCATTCACTTTAAGCTACCATGCCCCAGAACTGTCGCTTCTAAAGGCAGATTTTGGACCCTGGCAACACATGATAGTGAATAATGATTGGATAAAAACTCTAAAATAAACCCCACCTTCCAAATCTCCACCTGGGGCTGAACGCTTGTGGAAAAAATATATATATTAATAAATATATTCCTGATTATGTTTAGGCCAGCAGAGAAGGCTTTGCGGGTCTACCACTGCAACATAGTGTTTGTGTTACTGTTGTATTCTGCATAAGATGTAAAATAATTACTTCTGTCATAAAGTATAAAACAGCTTTTATTCACAGACATACATACAAGTAAAATGCAGTCAATAACCAATCAAATTGGAGTATTTTACAGAGCCATGGAGTAGATTACATATGCCTCCACATCAAAGGGCATGTTACCATTGGTCCACATACCTCCATATACAAATGTATTCTGGATTTAGGAACCTGAGTTCAATATGGCCACATACTTTTGTCCATATAGTGTTTGTCTAAGCAACATTTCTCCAGCCTGATTAAAACTGAATGGAATAAATAACCTGAACTGTGAGACTTTCCAGACACCATGGTAGAAAAAAAAGGGATTTCCAATATAAATAATCACTGTAGTGTTTGTTTCATTTACAATGTGTCCCTAATACTAATATTAATTGTGGACAGAGGAGATGAAAATCAACAGCAACCTGCTTCATCCTTGGCTATTAACTACGATAAAAAAAAAAAAAAAAAAATAGTAACAAACTTGAATTCTTAAATACTGTACTTTTCCACTAAAGGTGGAATAAGCACTAACAATTAGTCCTGATGTGAAGTGTTTCATATCTGTCTTTAATACATGTATTTTGGATCAATTTCCCATGTACAGGTTGATGAAACAAATGGAGAGTGTATCCTTAGATGCAGGCAGGAAACTGTATGAGGAATAATAATAATAAAAAAAGACCTACGTAGGTGATTGTGCACTCAATATCTAACAGTAAAGAGAAATATGATACATGGGTGTGTTTTTAGAAACCAAAAAGTAATAAAAAAACAATTATGGACTAAGTCTCTCTGACCTCATGAAAATAAAATCCATGCCAACCCAGTCTTGTTGTTAGTGGTGTGATCTAGTGAATTGAATGCCTTCTGAAATGAAATCAATGGTGTTACTCACTCCAGAGTCACATCAATCTGCTGAGATTGTAGTGCATGTGGATATAAGACCTACAGTAGCCCCTAAGGTGGCGCCGGTCAATAGCATTAATGTGAAAAGTTTGGAGGATAGCAGCAGGGCACATTCCTCCCTCAGGCTACAAAACATTTCAAGTCGGCACCGAGTGTTTAACATTGGCAGCAGCAGAGCGGTGGGCGGCATAGAGCAAGAGCCTCCTCTGAGAGAAAGGAGGCTAAACAAAATTATACAAGGATGACGACTTCACTGTGGCAGTACTGAAGCCCTGGGTCTGAATGGAATGACTGATGGTTCCACCTGTGTGGAGAGCGAAAAAAGACAGCCGTGTGGAAGTGACTCTGGTGAACAAGAAAGGACTTAACCCTTAAACCCCTGACATGTCTGCGGTGAGCCTTCTGAATGTAGGACTGACTTGAAATATCCCCAAAAATTCCACCATTTCATCAGCAGGAAAAATGTCCAATCATGATGATCGGACAGACCTTGATCTGAGCATGCTCAGTTTATGCTCAATCCCTGTAGACTGAGGTAAAACACATTAGACCAAACTCAGTATAAAAATTGAGGTCTTTTTTGGCATTTTGTTGTTTACTGTTGTTTCCAGTGTTGTGGTGGTTTTCCATTATTATTATTTTTCATCTCTAACACGTCTTTTGAACATCATGTGACACTTATCATGAAAGCTACAGGTAGCATCTGAAACTAGTCAAGCACTTAAACAACTGATCCTGCCTGTTAAATGAATTATGTTTTCACTTTGAATGTTGGGAGATAGTATGAACCTTTTTTTTTTTTTTACATATTGACTTCAACCAGGTCAAAAAGCAGTGCTAACAACATTTATATTGTTTTGTTGTTTTCCAAAATGTGTAACATTTCATTTTCAGGTTTCAAATTGTTATCGTCTCTACCATATGTCACGAGAATTGTCAGTTAATTTATTGCAATACTTTTAACAGTCTTTCAGCACTTAACTGAAGAATAGTTGTATTAAAACATGAAGAAACCATGTCATGCACAGGCAGCATTTTCTGTAGCTATATCCTATGCACCTGAAACATTGAGCACTAGTGTTCAGTCTTCCACATACACCTGTTACGTGTTTGGCATTTACATGATGGACGCTGCCCTTTTTAGGCTTTTACTCAGTAAAATTACTATGATATTGTTTGTTACAACCACCTGGTAGAAGAATTTAGGTCACAACATGGGAGGAAATACCCACCGATGTCGACTGATGTGGATAGATGTGTTATGGCTGACCACCCGTGGTATTTGTTAATGTCTGGACCCAAAAACAGACCAAGCCAGAATGTGTAGGTTTTAAGGGGTTATTATATGCGTCTATCTCCATCCAGTGAAGAAAACAGCAACGAGGAAAGCAGGTGAGTGGAGTTCCATGTAAAGAGAGAAGTGGAGGAGTCTGACGTGATGGAAGACAGATAAGCATGGCATGGCTGAGACAGGGTGGGGTGACAGGGTTATTCTGAAGACACTGGGAGAAGACGACACTGACAAAAAAGGCAACGCAAGTGAGTATAAAACAGTCTCAAATCCCAGTCACGTGTAATCCAGAATTAACCAAAACCATGAACTGACCAAGATACCACTTTGTTTACACTGTTTATAGTACTGTTTACATTGATACGTGGTGCGTCCACTGGTTGTAGTGCTGTTTATAGTACTGGTTACTGT
>JAPTHA010000011.1:12978572-12994530 GCA_029814585.1 Gymnapogon annona | reverse complement strand
CCCGGACCTCCATCCACCATGAGTTCGCGAGCCAGTGTGTGTCTACAGCTGAGATGATCAACAGCGGTGTACACCGGGGAAGATCCGGTGTCTACGGCATCAGGCAGCGGCTGCAGTGCTGGCATTGTGTGTACCGGAGGTGGATTTATGTGACGGTGCAATGGTGTAAAACCGGGGTCTCCATCGGTTCATGTGTGTGACGGTTGAGCTACTCAGCCGTTCCTACCAACTGTCTTCCATCGTGATGGAGACTTAACAGCTTTTGGAATCTGCATCGGGTGTGCTAGCTAGTTAGCTGCTAGCTGTACTAGCTGTACGACATTCTGGCTAATAAGACTCCATGGGACTCTTTCGTTTTTTGGTTGTTTTTTCCACCGGTGACAACGTCTGAAGAAGGGGGGGACTGGAGTGGCGTTTGAGTGAGTTATCTTCAGATGTGGATTGTGTTTTCAGTTTAAAGACACTTACATTTCAACTGTTAGCAGTTAGCAGCTGTGAGCGCTATGCTAATGGTGGGCGTGGACCCTTTCACTGCCGTTTTTCTCTCCGAAGGACACATTCAGCCCCTCGTTATCGTTATCATCTCTGGGCCTTCAATCATGTATATTGTCTTTGTTGTCCATGTTGTGCAGGTTTTCAATTTGTTGTGTATCTGTTCTGCTCTGTTGTTTTTTTCTACTCTTTGTATTAAGCTGCAGTTTTTAAAATTTCCTAATAAAGGCATATTCAATTCTATATATATAGGTCCAACATATTTCATATCATGATAATACATTTTATCATCACGATATATACAAAATATGTTCATCTACTATTGAAGAATACAAAGAATATGACGGAATTTAAAATGACATGTAGATAGTGTAAATGTATTAAAATCAAATTGATTGACATTGTGGCTTTTTATAAGAATGTGTTACAGAGCCGATGGTGAAGTTACAGTAACAAGAAGCAAAGTTGTTAAGTACCAACTGTTCCAATGACAGAATTTCTTTGGAACTCCTTTCGTACCAAGATCGTCCTCATGAACTTGAAATTGTGTTTTTTAATTTTTTTTCCTCTGTTTTCTTCCAAACTTTTCTTCACAGATATAGTACAATTATGGGTATGAACCATGTGTTTTCATTGAAAAATGCTCAATTCTCTAGCATTTCGACCCCCAGACCCCAGACCTGTGTCCAAGTTTTTCACAAACTGAAGAAAATGAAGGGTGAAATTGGAGAGTTTTCATTACCATCGGGTATAAAACCGTGGATTCCTTCCCGCACTATCTTGGCTAAGAGAGGCGGCGGCGGCGTCGACAGACAATCCAGTCAACTGGTATCATTCTCTTGCCACCTCTCTGCAATACTGCTGAACTGTGTCTGTAGCTTTGTCTTCCTTCTTGTTATCTCTGAAGCCACATGTTGTGAATTCAGCTCTCATCATCCAGGGGAAAAAGACTGCCAAACTGTCAAAGCGCTATTGAAAATATGGCATTGAAAACAATGAATAATCAATAGTTCCTTTGAGCCAGAAAAAGCAAATGAATGCAGAGACTTTTCCAAAGTGGTCCACTTCATATTAAACACTGAGGCGCCAAAAGTAACTCGGCGGAAAATGGTGAGATGGTATTATCCGCTGGGTGTTAAGGTGAGATTTCTTTATCTCAATTTGTCAGGTCAGAATTTCTAAATTCCGCACAGTGTCTGTGTGGTGTGATACTGCTTTCCTTATTTATTTATTTGTGAGCTCACTTATCATGATGGATATACCTCACAAAGAAAGGCAGAAGTATCTGCAGGGTGAGTACCAGAGGGGGAATTGGCATCATGCAAAGACGACGGGGATTGGCTTGTATGATTTGTGCATTTATTCGGATATTCCCTGGAAAGTAATTAAAGACTGATACAAGTACCAAATTTAAAAAAAAATCCACTAATTCGCTCCTGTGTTCTTGTGATTAATGTGTTTCGCCTGTGCTTACACTCATAATTACACTTTAACCGTCTGTTTTGGAAACAAATAAAAGACAAACACTTGTGGTGCCACTCATCCACAGTGATGCTGATGGACGTCTGTAATTAGTCTACACTGACCAGTGTCATCTTTACAGCGTGGTGGGCCCCAGGCAAGGCAGTGTACTGGGGCTCTGACCACAACCACTCACAGGAATTAATATGGACTGGAAATCAATAGTCTTCAGGATGTCATTTTACATGAATATAAGTGAAAGACAGTACACACCATGACGCTCAATTGTGAATGAAGCAGATTGCTTTATGAAGGTCGATGTTAAAAAATGACGTCCTTCTGTACAGTTGTTCACGATCATGAAGATGAACACTCTGAGGGACATGTCAACATTTAGTAATAAAGAGAGCAATTCACTGGACATCGTTTTTCTGCACAAATTCTAGTATCAAAAAATGTGTCAAAGATTTTTGAAAAATGTTTTATAAAATGAACAAAATACAATACAAAATAAAATCCAAACAAAATGCCACCGAAGCTTCTTAATAACCTTGAATGTATACATCTTCTGTAGCACATTGGTGCTTGGTAACATTTCCTAATTTCAGTTAATTGTTTACAGCGAAAACATCAAATACAATTTTCAATAAAGGACAATGCCTGCTGTAATTAAAATAAATAAATAAAAACACCATGCCATCTATCTGAAGGAAGGCCAGTTGACATTAAAATATATATACTTTTACATTTGTATGAAAAATGTCAAATATAACATCTTTCAGTTTTCATCAATAACATTCAATCGTAAAGATTATGTTTGAAAACTGCAAAAAATTAAACTGGAAAATGCTCTGTTACAACTTTATCACAATTATATCTATTATAACTCCTTGTAGTATCTAGAGACTGCAGTCACAGGGTACACTGATACTAAATATTACACATAACCTATACTTATACTCAACATCATTGTGATTACCAAAATAGTAGTTTTAAGATGACACTCACTGAGTACAAAAATAAATAAATAAATAAGAAATTCTGGAATTTTTTGAGGCCGCAAGCTGTATCTTACTCAATTTGCACCTAAATGTGTCAGTGTCTGGAGGAAAACCTTGTTCTACTTCATCACCATGTCATCCATACGTTCTGTGGTCCACAGGACAGTGATCTGAAAACACTCCTCGCTCCAGTGCCTCATCCTGCACAGCTCTGACAACTCATTAGAATAAGAGATTTGGTGGATTTTTCAAGTAACAGTACTTAAATTCCTGGGTTTTCCATCTCCACTGTATCCCCACATGCCTGCATATTTGGCACGGGTAAAGGGGAAGGAAACGGTGGGTTTAGGGGGGGAAAAATCTTATTAAACAAATTCTCTAAAGCATTGAGACCAACTGGTATGGAGTGCACTGATAACAGCTGGCCATTTTGGAGTGTCACCTCAGTTGGCAGCTGCAGCGGCCGAAGGAGAAGCAGGGGGAATGTTTTAATGGCTGCAGCCTGCAGATTCCAACACTGTTATTTTGGCAACTTTTTAATTATCTCCAAATGAATGGATTGATAGGAGCCGTAGTAACGAGGCAGAGGAGATGGACCAGCGTTCTGTTGTTCCAGTCTTGAGACCTTTTGATTTTTTCTGGTGAGATGGTCTCTAGATGCAATTGTCTAAAAGTTTCTAGGGCAACTTCGCTAATGAGGAACATTATCACACTCTTATGGGGAGTTTTAGTTTTCATACTATAGATTAAACTCCACACTCTGGACACGGCAGTCCTTCTGAAGCCATTATTGGAAATGGCTTCAAAGTAGCATTTCATTCATTGCGCTTTGTAGATGTGCTTTTTTTTCAGCAAGAAAGGTAGACTTTTTTTAGAATGAAAGGACTTTGATTTATCAGAGTTGTCGGCACAAGTAGTAGGCTTCTATTCCAAAAGCAAAGGAACAGCATTACACTGCACTGCCTCTACAATGGCTACGTTTAAGACTTGACAAATTTTACCAGATTGAAGGCTTTGCTTTTCCTCAGATGGAGAATTAAATATGAAGTTAAAGCCCAGAATTGTCTTTAAAGTCAGCGTAAAGAGCAATAAATGCTTAAGATAGGCGTTTCAAACATGAATGTAAACATCTGTGAGTGGATGAAACTGAAAACCCACCCATACCACTACATAATACATACACGTACTCGTCTTTTGGTCCCATTCAAAGAACAGTCCGAAGCAAACAAACAGGAAGAACATGTAAAGAGCAAACACTGACAGAAACAACGCAAACAAACTTCTAGAAAAAACAACGAGTGTCTATAAAAGCAGAGCTAATCAACTGCTGGCACCGTTACACAGAGTTAAAGCCCTGGCAGATCCCAGATACTCATTGCTGAGGTTCACTGAGGGATCATTAGTCAAATGGACACAGTTCCATTCCATCAGTAAATATTTGTATTACGTCAAAGCAGCAGGAACGCTTTAAGTCAGAGCCAAGAGGTTGTAAAAAAAAAAAATCAGAGCTGTACTGGATCAGAATGATGTGGAAGTGGATCTACCCTGAACATGTGGACTTGGGTTTTGGAGTGAAAGTTGAAGTAACAATGATTAAAATGGACAGGGTCCAGGTAAAAAAAAAAAAAAAATGACATGAATATAGGATGGCTCATTTTCTGACCTGAGAATAGAATAAAAGCCAAATTTTTACTGAAATGTCACTTCCGTTTTCTTCATGCTCATACAATAACCTTTGCTATTTGAACTGTTATAAATAGGTACATGATGAGTCAATTAAATTTATGAAATTACCCAGTCTTCACTGAAAAATGCAAAAGAAATTTTAATAAATGTTAAAAAATAACTAAGGAAAGTTAGATTATGTTAAATGTTCAGTTGATGGTGTATTTTGCCCCCCACCTAAAAAAAAAATATGAACAATGATTCCTTTTAAACTTCTCTATTTTTTTGTTCTATATCTAGATTATTTTCGATCATTTCAGCAGAAAAATTCAGCGTCTATAATTGGAGTTATTGGATGAATGTTCTGTAGTTTGGAATAAAGAACAATAATCCCTGTGGACATCTCCATGTTCCCATTCATCACACTGAGTTACATTTCCTCCCCTCCTGTTTTATCCGTCATCCGAGGACCATGTTGTTCCAAAAAGTGCTTTGTAATGAACCCATTTATTAAAGCGCCATATAAATACATTTGTCTGAGTTTATGATGCAGAAATGTCACAAATGCAACCAAAGCTAATGAGCCAATCTTCCGTCAGCTCAAGTGTCAGAGCCCAAACTTTTCCTCGCCAGAAGTCAAGTGTCTCATGAGGTGAAAGAACAGACCAAAAATGAAAATGTCAGAGTGGTATCGCTTCAGAGATGACAGGTTCGTCCCAACACCTGAGCGCTGGGCGTTTCAACACACTATATATTCTGCAAAATTCTCTGAATGTTGAAGATAGCCTGTCACCTTTGCGAAGCTCCAGAATGTGCTGACAAACCGTCACAATCAAGTTGGAAAAGACGGATTATATCATTCATTTCCAAAATAATAATAAATTGTCGCAAGCTGTGAGTTTTAAATGATGCTCACTGTCGACCAATTTGTGCAGAATTTAATTTTTAATGAAAAAAAATGCTTTTGTTCAATCTAAATGCACCAACGCCTCTTTTATTTACAGCTGTACTCAAAAAAAGCACATAAAGCACAAGGAGAAGTCATTGCACTTACAAGACATGACATGACATGACATGACATTTCGTTACCAGATTCATTGTGTGTCTGTGTAATGACAATAAAGGAAGTCTAAGTCTAAGAAAAATGCAATGCACACATTTCCTATGAAATCTGTAAATTATAATGATCATTAATCACAAACAAGCCATTTTTTTAAAAAAAATTAAGTGGATGAAAAGAGCTTAAGGGTCAGAACGGCTGTGCTGTAAACAATGTATTAAGTATCTCAAATAATACACAATAATATCCCAACATGGAAACCTTTATTATTCATCATCATCATCTTCCAAGCCGCTTTATCCTTTGCAGGGTCGCGGGAGTCACTGGAGCCTTATTTTTTTTTTAATTTCATGTTTACTTGTGTTTTGTATCCTGTTTATTCATGTATTGTATTCTGTTGCTGCCACGACCACATCAATAAAGTCAATAAATAGTATTTCACTATTTGTGTTTGTGTCTTAACTGCAAACAGTGTAATAACTCTTAGAAGTTGTGCAGTGAAATGCACCTAGATTGGGGCGAGGGACTGCACAGAATGCTCCTCTGATGTAGGTATATACCAGATCCAGTGTGTTTCCTCCCCTGGTTCCAAAGTTCACATGCTGGTGTAAACTCATGGGGCAGGTAGAAGGGTTTACATCTCACAATCATGAACTCAATGTCCGTGGAGCAGTGACTGGAGACGAGAGTGGCACTATTACTCCAGCTGTTATTTGTATAAACGCACACACCACCGTCCCACTGCTTTCTAGTACCGGTCTCATCCAAGTCCGCTCGGAATGTTGCTATAGCCCGTCCAGGGTTACGTCGTTATTGGGAACTGTTGAGTTTACACATGTCTCGGTGAAAATGAGAATGCAGCAGTTTTTGGTCTCCATCCTGGTGTTAATATCCAGCCTCAGGTAGTCCATTTGGCATGTTGAGAAGAATTGATGGCAGCGTTGCATGAAACAGTTTAACACTTAGTTTAACCGAACATCCTCCGCAGCAACCACGCTTCCGTCTCCTTTCGCACCACTTCCCAGGTCGTCGTGGGCGGCATGTGGTGGCAGGAGATTCCGCTGCTACATGGGCCTCCTGATCTGGTGAGCGAAATAGACCCAGGATCTGAAGAGTGGTCCACGTCTCTAAGTCTACGTAGTCCAGACATCCGAACTTGCATAAATGTAAATGTAAAAAACGTCATGTGGTTCAGGTTAAGTTCATAATGTTTATGGACATTTTCTAAATGAGTCCAACTGGTCAATCTCAAACGTTCACCCTCGGGGTGTCTTTGTATTTACAATAATGTTCATTTTATGCTTTTATGTCACATGTGGATGTCCTTGTTATTGTTGTTAACATGGTGAATAGAGGTAGAAGCATAACATTGAACCCTGCTTTTTTCTTTCTTTCGTTTTTTGAGGACACACTGGACACATGGACGCACATGGTTTAAATATATAAACTTAATGCGTCCTTGGGTTTATATATCTACATCAATCTATCTATCTATCTATTTATCTATCTATCTATCTATCTATCTATCTATCTATCTATCTATCTATCTATCTATAAACGCCACCTTTATCATGAATAAATATGACTAAAAAGCTGAAAATGTTTGGTTTTACCTACTGTGTAAAATGAAATTCTCTCGATACGAAATATGACAAATGACAAAAATAAAATGAATGAAAGGTCAAAATAATATTGTAGATCATATTAATGCAACTCTCCTCAATAGGACTTTACAATTACTGCATGAGTAACAAAACTCTGAGTTCACCGTTAAACCTGCGTCATGGACAAACATCCATCTGTTGTCCTACAGCTGTGGTTTGGACACAGACCTATTGACCCATCCTTTTAGTCTGAGCAGCAACTGCAATCATGCATGGCCATGAAACACTAAATGTGGAAAAACAGCTTGATTATGATTGCTTTTTCAAAAATAGTTGAATGGAAATGTCATTCCCAACCAGCCTTGGATGAAAATCATAAATAAAACATGAACAAATAAATCAATGAAGCAAAGCGTTTGCAAACCTCATAAAATGTAACGTCCGTACAGTTCACAATCAACACATTGTTTTGATCTGTGTGGTCCTGAACGGTGGACGGTTGTGGTATTGAAGCTTACCCTGGTTATCGCGTGCCCTCCATCTCCCCTCCACACAAATCCATTTCTGCCTGGGCTTGACTTCAATCCCACAGCCTCAGTGTCCATCGCACTATTCCCATTCATCCTGTCTTCTATGGCCACGCCTAACAACACTTGAGCATCATGTGTTGGTGCTACAAAGGCTCCCTTCAACTACAAAGTGGCAAAGGGAGTGTAAAAAGTCCACGAATAAACCACGGCACCTTTCATCACATTTATTTCAACCACATATTTGGAATGGGGGGTGGGGTAGTTGGAAGCACACACACACACAAGCATTGAGACAAAAAACAAGGCGCTCACAGACACAGACACACCACAGACCAAAATCAGTGATTGATCCTAGCATGTCTGATATCTGTTGATACACTATGCCTATCAATACACTATTGCTATCAATACACGTCAATGACTGGTGTAAAAATGGGATCCATATTGAACATATTGTCCCTGTTATGTGGAAACCTTGAATTATCAGGTAACTGGAAAAACTATATATATATATATATTAAACATTAAGAAACGGTGTTGAAAAAAATTACTTATCAGGCATTTTAGACACTTTTCTCTTTTCATATTCCAAAACAAGCAGGCCAGCAATGATATTGTCATGAGTCAAAATCAACGAAGCTCCAGTGCACAGGACTGAAGGGGAACATGGAACATTTATTAACTATAATACACACACACACACAACAACAACTGAAACACAAAGAGAGCACATCACATACAAAGCACATTACTGACCTCAAAGAGAACAACAAGTTACACTGTTACTTAAAAACAAGAGAACCTGAAGTAACAGAGGGAACATAAACCTCTACATAAAACTAAGCTAGAGCCCAGATCACCAAGGGGTGGGGGCGAATTGTGAGGTGTAGCCATTTTGAGACCATGCTGCTTGGCTGTGGCTTAGCAGACAACTCTTAAATAGCGATCTAATCACCTGCTATGACCCAGCCCAGCAGTGTGGTCCAGATGTTGCAGAAACTCATCACATCATGCCCCTTGAGGGAGAGGGTGTGGCCCAGCCACAGCATGGGCTGGCTGTTATTCATCTTTTCGTGGTCATCACATGTCATCGATTTGGATGTTCAGTCCATTTGGATGTTCAGAGGCTCAGAAACCACAGAAACACACCATCTTCTACAACATAGATTCTCCAGTAAAGCCTGTGGACTTGGATCAATGACAGTGCATGATGACCGAGGCATCAAAACCTACCTAGAACCTCCAGGTTTTATCCCTGTTCTGCTTCAGTCTGAACCATTTGCTGTATAAAAGCACCCTGTGGAATTTTTACTATAGTCAAACAGTTTTGTTTTGTTTACGCCCCAGATGTATTGCACATACCCCTGAGCTGCTGGAAACATTAGGAATGCCTTTTCAAGCTTGAAAATATTTGCAAAAGCCTTTGTTTTGCCAACATTGTGAAATAATGACCCTTTCCTCTGTTTACATCAGCTTGCGGTCATCTTCATGGGAGAGGCAATCTTATTTATATAGAACAATTTAAACAGTTCTGCAGAGACTCAAATGATTTCTGAGCTCTAAAGGGTGGTTAAAAGTTGTAATATTCTCCACAATTGAAGGCAATGTTCTGTTCTGCACTGTATTGAAGAAAGCAGGATTTTTGTGGTCAACCCTTTAGCACCTGGTGTGTCTGTGGTGAGTGGACTGAGTGTATGATTTATTTTGATATGAAAAAAAATAAATTGTTTGCTTAAAATAGGAAAAAAATCTAGATGTACTGAGAGAATAGGTCTTGTTTCAATTGACATCAAACATGCTCAGTAGACACCGCCCCACCCCCATCCCCTCATCATTCTTGTATGTGTATTCAGTGTTGTACTGCCATTAGTACCTATATTTTCCTAGAAATCAATACACATCTATCCAATCTAATTTAATTTCATAGTCAGAGATTATGTAATGGACCTGTTTACTCTCTCAGGTAAACTAGCAAAGAACCTGGAGTGTTGATTCTATAGTTACCTGGAGTTTAATAATAGATCTTCTTAGCCGAGACAAAAGTGGACGAATCATTAGATCAGGTCTTCTTTGTGACCATGGTGTAATGGTTATTTCCTAAAGGATGACTAGACAAATAAATCTCTTGTTGGTTTCTGCATTAGAGCCAATACAGGAATGTAAATCATGCCATCTGACTGGAAAACCTACACCAAGAAACAAAAAGAATGAAAATTAGCAAAAGAAACACATTAATAAATACTTCATGAGGTATTCCAGTAATTCTTTCCAAACGCAGGAAGTACAATGAGCAGGAATGGGGCTATTAAGGAGGGGGTTCTGTAAAATAGTGTTCTAATGATGATATAAGTGCTGGGCTTTTTCAGGAGCATCATGAGAAATAGTACAGCACTCTGACAGATACTGAAAAATTGATGCACTTTAGGAGCTTTGTATTTTCTTGGCAGTGTCTTGTGTCAGGAGGGCAACGCCCCCTCTGACCGACACCCTCCACCGCCGATGACTTCCTGTCCTCCCATCAGCCCCTACTGCCTCCATCTGCAAAACGTCCATGCATAATTCCACGCCTCATGGTAGAAATATTTAACTAAATGGCAGCTTCTTCACGCGGAAGCCATTAACAGCAGTGGACATTACAGCTGTTTTGCAAATGGGAAGTTGAATTCAAAGTGTTACTGCTACAATATTTTCTGGCTACACATTTTGGTTGATTTAATATTATAGAAATGCAGTGTTATTGAAGGTCACAACAGACTTAACTAAAGCTCCAGCATTACCCTTTCAAGGCATTTTATAAGCTTTGTGCGGTCCTGGAAAACATTCCGGCATCCCTCAATCTCAGCATCCTGTTCTGTTGAATCAATCCCCAGTTGAATCCCCGTTCTATTGAATCCATCCCAATTGAATTCCTGATCTATTAAATCCATCCCGGTTGAATCCATGTTCTATTTAATCAACCCCAGTTGAACCCCTGTTCTATTGAATCCATCACAGTTCAATACCTATTCTATTGAATCAATCCAGTTGAATATCCATTTTAATGAATCAATCCCAGTTGAATTCCTGTTCTGTTTAATCAACCCCCATTGAATTCATCTACTGTTAAATCAACCCCAGTTGAACCCCTGTTCTATTGAATCCATCACAGTTCAATACCTATTCTATTGAATCAATCCAGCTGAATTACCATTTTATTGAATCAATCCCAGTTGAATTCCTGTTCTACGATTCAGTCCCAGTTGAATGTATGAGGGTTGTGTTCTATGTTCTAGTCCCGTGCTCTGGATGCAGATCCACCTCCAATAGTAGTGGGTGGTTCTTTCACAGGAGGAGAACTCAACTCATTACACTGCAGTCTATATATGACTGACATCAGTGATCAATAGGAACTAGACTCATATGCGGAACCATTGACATTTTATAAACCATCAAACTATGAACTATTACAACATAAAAAGCCATTAACATCTGCTCAAATTAGACTTGTTTCACGTTTGACAAGTTGAATTAAAAGTGTTTTTGCAGCGTTATTGTCTTCACAGAGCGGTGAGATATAAAAAGACAACATGAGAAAATGGAGCGAGAAGCAGCACAAGGAGAAATACAAACACAAAAGGTCCCTGGAAGTCAGCAAATGCACAGACATACAGTAAATCTCACTTGACATGATTCATAGCTTGGTATTTCTATATAAAGTACATCTGAACAGCAGCAAAGTAACCGAGTCTGGAAATTCAGAAGCGTGTGAGAGAAAAAGTCTGAATATGGTGTGTTTTAAAGGTTTTAAAAATCCCAGTGTGGTCCGATGGAGTTTGAGTTTACCAGCCAAAGAAACAAGCCCATCTGACAGTAGACCTACAATAGACCTACAGTAGACCTACAGTAGACCTACAGTAAACCTATAGTAGACCTATATGTAAACTGTGTCCCAGTGTTTCTGTGCGGAGATTTCAGTGTAGATTACTGACATTTACTAATAAACTGTTCTGATGTTGAAGAACAAAGTGACACATGTAGTTTGGTCCGATGTTTATGAGGTAAAGTTTTACTACCACACACCAGAGAAAGTGCAATACCATGGGCTGACAGTGACAGTCGGCTTCAACTAAAGTTTGTGGCAACGAGTAGAGCTGCTACATTTCAACTGTTGGGTTAACATCCAGTTTTAAGTTGAAATATCTCATCATTTCCTCTTTAACTGCAGTTCTGAAATGAACCAAATTTATTAATGTGATCTTTGTCTAAATTAACTGTTTGTTCATAGGACAAGCATAAGATGGGTTGAGTGTAGGTGGGCCACTCACTTAGCACTTCCAAGGCACTAAAGCTTTAGCGCCTTGGAAAAGGTCCCTGGAAGTCAGCAAATGCCTCCAATGGCATTAGTCCTCCAATAAACACCCAGGAATCAGAGAAACATTTTTGGGATATTTATTTATTTAAAGGCTTTTGCTTTCACAACATGGACTTTAATCTGTAAAACTCCTGGGTGCCTACCTATGAGATTCAATTACCTTTAAATTAACTGCTGTTCTCACCAAACAAGTAAACAAGACAGCCCAGCATTTGCTGTTTGAGAGACCATGGCTCAAATGTACCTCACCCCACATGCATGGATGGAGGAGCTTGTGTAGGCAGTCCACAGGCAAGTCAAACATCTCCTGAGTTTCCACTTCCCTCTTAACTTCTGACAGGATATACACATATGAATAGGATCAATCTATTGTTCTACTGCTTCTCTTCGATGCAAGGCGGAGCTTTGAGCGGGTGTGTCTCAAAGGAAGATTGTATATGTGTAGCCTCTGCCTTGGCCAACAGTTGGCTTGAATGTGAAGAGCTGGAACATTGTGAATGAATTTCAAATTCTTCTCTATTGATGTGACTCCTTTTGTATGAGCGTTGCTTGATAGACTGTTATATAACTTGCTGTGGATTCAGTTTTTTGTAGCAAACCCGTTGGGTGTCTTATCAATCAATCAATCAAGTTTATTTGTATATGTATGACATAACAGAAGCTATTGTCAAGGCACTTTACAGAGCTGGTCGAAACCAGGTTCGCAAGTTAGTTTTGTACAGAAACCCAACAGGATCCTCCACAAGTAAACACTTACTAGACACTTGGTGAGAGTTGTGAGGAAACCTACCTTTTAACAGGTAACCTCAAGCACACCCTGACGACTGGAGGACTATTGTCCACCTTGACCAGTTGGGGTTAAGAGAGAGTGTAAAGCAAGAGAAAGAAAGAGAGGGAAAGAAGGATGGGGGAGTACAGGTAAACATATGGATGTACAGCAAACGGAAATAGAGCTGTTACAAAAAGTTGAACCTACTCCAAATACATGTTCTAGCAGTGAAAGCACCACCACTGCCAGCACACATAACAGAGTGCTCTACCATATTATACTGAAATAGACAAGCACCTACTTATTCTTGTAAGGCACAATATACATGAAGAGTAGAGAATAAAAGGTTTAAACCTTTTTATTCTATGGGGATAGAATAAAAGTGGGGATATGGCTTTATTATATAAAGTCATATCCACTCATCGATTGGTTGACTATGTTTTTTGGAAGATGACATTAAAACCAAAACAACAAAAACATTCATAGAGTGGCAGGTTAAAGTTCTCACGGTGTCAGATCTCAATAAATCCTACATACTTCAGACTAAATTCTAAGCACACAATGCAAATACACATGCTGTACATGAATGGTGCTATACACATCAAGGAAAGACTCACAAAGATAGATTTCGCAGCAGCATTGCACATCAAAATAAAATATCTGTTTCTGAGCCGTCATACACATAAAACATAAACTCTATTACAAAATACAAACAAAAAATGCTGCGCCATTATAAAATATGGTGATATATTAACTTTAAAAAAAAAATAAAATAGAGAGATATTCATCTGGGAGCTGCCCTAAAAGTAGAACTGGGTCTTTATGGGTTCAAGGTTTTCTTCCCCATTGCTTTGTAAATGTAGATGTTAAGGTGGTTGATGATGGATTTCTGTATTAAACCTCAAGTCCCAGGAAGACACCGTATTCATCTTTGGAGTCTAGAGCTGCCAAAGTTTGGGAACCCCATGTGCAAATACACTAATATAGAAATGTAGAAGATAGGGTAGATTCTCCAGTCCAACACAGTAAAGGGGGATACAATGGGGAATGTATAGTGTTTGAGCAGGAGGAAATAAAAACAGGCCAGAAGAGGATGAGGAAAACTTTTGGAAAAGTGTAGTTATACATGATTCATGGTGCAGCTTGGAGAACAGACTACTGTTGTGTGAAATCTGACATTAAGCATCTTTTATGCTATTCCTGTTTTTAGCCAGGAAACCCATGGGTAAAAAAAAAAAAAAAAAAAAAGTGCAGTATATAATTTTGTTCTGTGGAGAGATGGCGAGGTGACTCGGAACGGCGTTGACGATGGCGTTTGAGTTTATTTGAATGAGCGATGGCGCGATGCATTGGCTGAATACAAATCAGCTGGCGCTTGTGACATGCAAAGCAGAGGCGAGGAGGATTGTCTCCTCGGTGTATTCAGCCTAGTACTTTCCGTCACAGACAGTGGTGTTTCAATCTGTGAGCAGAGACGTTTTTATTTGCCTGGGATGTACCAAGGTGTGTCAGTGACCTCAGGCCCAAAGGTCACAGTCTTATTGTGGAGGTTTGTGTGTTCATGTTACACTCCCAGCATGAGCGGCAATGACTGAAAACACTGCTTCACATGTTGTTTTTTTTGGTTTTTTTTGTTTTTGGTTTTTTTACCAGTCTACTCACAGGTATTATACCATCTTCTTTTACATTTTATGATATTCCATGGACATTGAAAAAATTACATTAAGATTTTTTTTTTTTTTTTTCCTGGTCAGTTGTAATAGTATCTTTAATACAACTTGGAAAATGTGGAAATGATGGCAAAATACAATGGGATCCGAATATTCACCTTAATGATACTACTAATAATGCTAGTCCCAATATTACTAATACCACTCCGACAACTACTACAACTAATAGTCCCGATACTTACCCTAATTATACACCTCCTAATAATACTAATATATCTCTTAACGATCTTAATACTACTTATGATACTACTAATACTACAACTACTCCTAATACTCATAATGCAATTACTTTGCCAACTAGTAATGCCAATACTCTTACTAATACGTCTAATACTACCACCATTCCTAATACTACTAATACTAATAGTCCTCCTTCAAAGGGATGGGGAGTTTATTTATATAGCATATTTCATGTAAAAGACAATTCAAAGTACTTTACATAAAACATTATAAGCATTGCAATGGGGTGAAGCAAAATAGGCATGAAAATGAAAGAAAGACAAGCAAAATAAAAAGAAATTCATTTAAAACAATACATGAAACAGATAATACTAATATTCCTCCAACTAATACTGCTCAGAATTATACTAATACTTGTTCCAATTCCTCCTACTCATACAGCGGTTAATGATACCAATGCTCCTACTCCTCCTACTAACACATCTAAAAATACTAACTCCTAATAATACTAATACTAATAATACTAATAAATATAATAATGAAATATGAACTGATATAGTAGTAGTGGAGCTGGCCGTGATGAGTCTTTCTGGTTCTGTATGACCTTAAACTGGTTTCACATAATCAATGATTAAATCAATGTTTGTTTGTTCATACCCAATTGACAAGAGTGGTTTTCTGTCAAGAAAACCAGAGCGGTTTAAGAATCGCAACAATTATTAAACTACATGGAAAATGTACCAATACACCACCTGGACTCAGCTCTATATACATATATACACCACATGGACTCAGCTCTATATACATATGTACACTATCTGGACTCAGCTCTATATACATATATATACCACATGGACTCACTCTATATACATATATACACCACCTGGACTCAGCTCTATATACATAAGTACCCCACCTGGACTCAGCTCTATATACATATATACACCACCTGGACTCAGCTCTATATACATATATACACTACCTGGACTCAGCTCTATATACATGTATACACCACCTGGACTCAGCTCTATATACATGTATACACCACCTGGACTCAGCTCTATATACATATATACACTACCTGGACTCAGCTCTATATACATGTATACACCACC
>JAPTHA010000011.1:12965772-12976561 GCA_029814585.1 Gymnapogon annona | reverse complement strand
ACACACACACACACACACACACACACACACACACACACACACACACACACACACACACACACACACACACACCCAACAGTTTGAAGATGCTGAAACAGATACAGATTCACAGCACAGAGAATCTTCGAGGGGTTAAAGGGTTAATTGGTTTCTCCAATAAGATTTTATAGTTTTGTAAATAAAGAGTCCTTTTGAATCATGCTGCAAAGTGTAACTTATACTTAACTTTGAAAAATCACAATTCATTTTTAGGTCATTGATTTTTTTATTGAAGCATCAACACCAGTGCTTTGCCTGAAAAATATCCCATGGTTTTCTAGTTCAGCAACAAAATGACCAAAAAAAAAAAAAACAACTTAATAAACCAGACCAAAAAAAAAAAAAAGATCCACATCAACACATTCAGTGAAAAAAATATTGAACTGTTTTTTAATTTTTCAGTGAAGGCGGACAGACGGACACACATGATGCTGATCACTACATCCCCCACATCAGAGGCTGTGGGGAAAAAACAAGGCGCTACAATAATCCAGATGTGAAGAAACAAAGGCGTGATGAGGCGGAGATGCTGACACAACACTGGACTGATCTTGGAAATGTTCCCAGTCTTTTGACGTCTGACGTGACAAAACCCTCGGATGAACCTGACCTTTTAACTGCCCTGGACTTCACTGAACCATGTAATATATAGAAAACCTCTGAAGAACAACCTCAAAAACTGACATAACGAACCATATGGAAGCATTAGAAAAAGATCCAGTGAAGGGAGCGCTTTATGAAATAATCTTTTACCCAAATGTACAAAAGTGTGTGTACAGGTTGAATCCATGTGCATGTTTTCTAACAGGGGTCTGGGATAAAAAGGAATTATGACTAATATCTTTTTTTTTTTTTTCATATTGGATGTAGTTTTATATTGGAGCAATATCATTCCATTGGTTGGGTTGGTTTACATTGGTATCTTTGAGGTTGTATGTCGTTTACATTGAGATCTCTGAACTACTCACTTCAGATCCACCCTCAAAGATTAGAAGTGAAGTGTAAACCATCTGTGTGTCATTTTATAAACAAAGATACCAATGTAAGCTGGTGAGATAAGTGTTGTTATGAGTTGGCGCTATATAAATAAACTTTGATTTGATATGATTTGAAATTCAACCTCTTTATAGGGTAGATGCCGAGAACTGTGAGTGTATTTTACAATCCCTTTTTTGACTGAATGTTTATGGATGTGTTTACATCGGTGCAGTTATGTCAGTTTTGTGTCCTTCAGCCGCAGTGCCACTGACATCGCATATTGTTCATGCCGCAGCCTCGGTCCCTTTTCGTTAATGCAATTTAATGTGTTGTCTTTTGCCTTAGATTCCCAATTGCTGTTACCATGGCGACGTGCATACAAAACATCTCGCAGCAGCTTGTTATTGCTTCATTACAACCATGTTTGAAGGTTTTTTTTTTTCCCCTTTCTTTATTTTTTTTTTTTGTTTTTTTTTTTTGTTTGTTTTTTCAGGGGAACCTTGGGTGGGAGATAAGCAGACTGAGGCTCCATCAAACGATGTCCTCCCCTGCAAGCAATTACCCCTCCAGGATAAGCTGTTGTTATTCCCTTCACAAGGGGCTGTAGCTCCAGTCGGCCCAGACTGGAGCGGCAGAGCTCACTCCAGACAGGCGGTGGCGGCCATCGTGATAAGTGAATCACAGCCCTGTGCAACACTCAAGTTAATATCTGTTTGCAAATAGACGAGTGTGGGCCACAGGAGACACGTCTGATGTTCAATGTGGGCTTTTGTTGCAACTCGCATCAAAACTGGATGCTGGGACAAAAAACAACCTCACTTATTTCACTTATTTCTACCATCTTTTTCATCATTGATTAACCCCCAGAGACCTGGACAGCTACAAATAACAAAAAGCAAGGTCCTTACTCATTTGTCAAGGTCAAATTCAAGCACATTCAAGGGTGATTTTCACTCTATCGCCTGACTGCAATCTACAGGAATAAGTCCATTTAGGATTATTGATTTCACCTTTTAGCAAAGCGATGTACATCGTATTAGGCGATAAACATCTAAAATTATGTTTCATGATGGAAAAAGTTTAGAACTTAAAGGACAACTCAAACATTTTATCCACAAAAGGAGAGGTCACTTGCCCTTTGTTAAATACACTAGACAAACACTAACATAAAAATGTACCTGGAGTCAAACTGAAAACACCTGAATATTTATCTTTTTGACAGAAGCTTCATTTTTCTAAACGTACCACCTCTCTGTAAGTATTTTTGGTTTGAGTTAAAATAAAAAATAAATAAATCACAGTGTTATAATTACAAGGATGGAAATAAAAATTGAAGCACTTTCAGACCGTGAAAGCACATCATTGAAATTAAAGCAATTACAAGGATTTCAAGCACCCATACTGAAAACCATCTACTGATGTCAACTTTTTAATACCAATTGATACATCAATCCTATCTATGCATGTCAATAACTGGTGTAACATACAGCTTATTCATGTTTTCATGGTCATCAGACATGACTCATTTGGATGTTCAGAGGCTCTGTAGTAACCGTGGAAACACCATCATCATTGATAAAAATTAATCCACCAGTAGAACCCATGGAGTTGAATCAATGACAGTGGATGAATACACTGGGTGTAACGTATGGATATTAACTAAAATAATCATTAAAAAAAAACAATATATAAATATATGTGGAAAAAAAATAAGCAAAACCTTTTACTAAAATTAAGTTTTCAAAACACCTATAATAATACGCTACAAAAATGTTCAAAATACTTAATAGAAAAGAATAAAAAATAATAATAAGTTCAAGGAAATAACACGAATTTAGTGAACTAAAGTAATTTGATGAAAAATTAGCAAAAATAAATGAAATTGACAATAACAACAGAAGTAAATGAGAAAACATCCAAAATAATAAATAATACGGAGAAAATAAACATCAAAATGAATAAAAGATTAAGACGTTGACTTGCCAGCAAAAACCATGGAGTTAGATTGAGGACAGTGTTTATATATGTTGATAAATAAAATTAAGACAAAAAAAATTAACAAAAAAATACATGCAAAATAAATATGGAAACAATAAGCCAAAAGAAATTACAAAACAAAAAAATGGTAGACTAAGCTACGCACATACCTAAAATAATGGATAAATTGAACAAAAATGAAAAATAAACTAAATGCAATGATTGAAAAAAGTAAGACATATATGGATATTATATATATATATATATATATTTTTTTTTTTTTTTTTTTGCAGGACAGTTATTTTGTTCCATGGTCAACGGGTGATAAAACTAGAAATTGTCATAGATATCTAGCTCAGTTCACAAATAAGTCAAACCATCAGTAAAATCATGGCTGAAGAAAGTTCCAAATGCATGTTTTTCTTCTTTAAACTGAGCATTTGTGTTACTGAATGACTATTGACCAGAAGTCTCACCTTAAACGTCCAGAAAACACTGAACTGGGCTGCAAAATCAACCATCAATGTCTGTCTCCAGCCGAGAAAAGCTATAATTGAGTTTATTTATTTATTTATCTGCATTCAGTGAAGGTAAACACTTTAGGATGGTGGAGTGAAGAGCATAATTGTTGATTCTGAGAGGAGAGAAAAGCATAAATGATTCCATTTAACATGTGAGGCTGGAAAATATATTCAGTTTGAGAAAAAAATAAGTGAAACATTACAGGAAGATGAGAACATGTCCCTTTATCGAAGCTGAATCTGTGCACAAACAGCAGAGAGAACAAAAGAAAATCATTCAGAATTTAGAGTTTGGGTATTTCATATCTTTCTTTTTATTTTATTTTAAAACTTCGGTTGAATCTTTTTTTTTTATTTTATTTTATTATTTTGGTTGAGTCGCAACTGTCATCTATCATTAATCATATAGAAAGATCCGATTATTTCAACTGTGCACATCTGAACACTAGTGTTCAATTCTATTTTTTTTAAATAAATCTGTTTAAAAATCTGAATCAGAAGTTCTATTAAAACACTTTAAAACTCACAATCAAAATACTTTATTAATCCAAGGAGGGAATTATCAGGTGTTAGAGTCATTATATTCATGTAGAAGAAAAAATCGCAAGAAATAAATTATCAGTATAGACAAAGAAAATAATATACACAGACACACAAACTGATACAATCACATAGTTAGATGAATACATACATATGTCAAATATACTGATTAAAAAACAAAACAATTTAAGGAGCAATTTTTACAAGATCTAGTAGACAATATATTATCAATGTGATTCATAAATAAATATACTAGGGATGTGAAAATGAATGCATTTCATCCATTAATGGCCATGGTATTGGTTACTCTGATTAAAAATATTAACACAACGAACCCATCTGCGGCGTGGAATGACTGAATGTCTCTGCCAATGCATGTGGGGCAGTTTGTCCAAGTGCATGTGCAAATGAGCCGTTGATGCGGTGGAGACAGGCAGCAGAATTAACCCACAAAGAAGGAAGATACACACTGGCCTTGTCATGGAAACACGAGGACGAAAAATCAACATGGAAGAAGAATTCATTCAAATAGCTTGGTTGAAACTGTTGTAGGTGTTTAATAAAGACATGAAGAGCATAAGTATTACCTTCGTTCCAGAGTCTGTAAAATGAACTGCAATTAAAATAGTTTAAAAAGGGAATGCAATGTATTTGTGATTAATCAAAATGAATCCATATCAACCTGGCGTTCAGTCTGATGGAAGCGCCGAATGGTTGGACAGAAGTAAAATGTACATACTAAGTATGCAGAGCAGCTGACTTTCTACTGTGAACCTGCATGCAATCATCAGTTTCCATGGCGTCCCGAGCTCATGCATCATTGTGTCCATATAAATACGACACAACGCCGTAAACTTCTGATCCGCCACTCATTCACTGTGTTTTGTTGTCTTGTTTGGTGTCTCGCAAAAGGTGTGCGCATTAAAAAATGGCAGTTAATCATTTCCCGCAGTGGCATTATGACATGAGAGATTGCCTAAGACAGAGCGCGACGAGCGCAGTTATGTATATGTGCATCCAAATGTACGACAGATATGACAGAGACGCATGACGTGAGCGCCGTGTAGAGTAAAGGACAGGGAGACGCGCAAATAAATCACCAGTGTCAATGTTCTCCTGAGATGCACTTTCTATGGTTCCAGAAGAGACAATTATTGCATTTCACACTGACGCCCGTTTCAAGGACGGAGTATATACTTGAGATTACTGTAACCGTCTGTCAGCTCATCATCTGCATTCTGCAAAGCCGTCTGGGTGATTGCAAACATGAGGCTGCAGCGTCCAAACCAAGCCATAGTGTTGGGATATAAAAACACAACCAAATTAAACAGGAAACGCCATCAACATCTGGACAGACACGCACATGACCCAGAGGCCATCCAGATGTGGTGTTAAACATACCAGCGTTGGGTTTGTGACTGTATTTACACACAAGGATAGTAAAAACGGTGTCATTTTAAGACTAAATAGTGTTTTTCTAACATCTCAGCGGTAGCTGAAATTAAGAACATGTACTACAACATGGAAGGATTTATTACAGGGATGGTATGTTATATTTAACAATTGAAGTGCAAAACCTGGGTTGTTTTGTAATTACTGCGATTGTCAGGGTTTGGTGTTCAGGTGATGTGTTTTGGTGTTGATAGTTCCGGTATGGGTCCAGCGTTTACCTCTTGTGTCACGTAGCTCCACTCCCAGATCCCGTCCCCACCTGTGTCTGATGTCTAATCCCTGCCTGATGTATCACACCTGGTGTTCCCTGTTTGTATAAAGTTGCCGTCTTTTCCCCAGTTCGTCGTTCGACCATTGTGTCTCAGCCAGTGTGTCCGACCGTCTTGTGAGTCCTGTGAGCCTTGTAGTGTGTTTCGTTTGAATATTCGAGTTTTTCTTTAATTATTGAGCTTTTTCCACATATGTGCGATTTTGAGTTGAAGTTTTGTGATTTTGATTTTCCTGTTGTAGGCATTTTTGGTTAACTTTAGAATCACGCGTTTTTGTCGTCGCTTTTTGTTTGATAATTGAAAATTAACCCTGAGTGGACTGGAGTATTAAAATAAATAGTATTTTTTGTTGGAAACATCTTCGTGTCTGTCTGCTTCTGGGTCCTCACCTCTTTGGACCTATCAGCGATATCATAGAATAGAATGGATTGGCATAATACAATAAAATAAAATAGCACAAAATAGTATATAATAGCATAGGTAGTATAGTACAGAGCAATATATATATATATATATAGAGAGAGAGAGAGAGAGCGAGAGAGAGAGAGAGAGAAGATACAGGATATAGATACAATACATAAATACAACATTAATATAGGGATACAGGTAATACTGGATATATATATAAGGCTAAATGTAAAAATAGCTTGATGGTGGTGATTATACACTAACCTGAATTGTTGAATATGAGCATTGTTTGACTTGGGTTTCTATTGCAACTAAACCAAGAATCTGGTAAGACCAACTCTATATGTAAAGCACTATATAAATAAACTTTATTTGATTTGACTTTAATGGTGTTTTCAGGTGATTCAATAAGAAGATATTAACAATCAAGGATGTTCAAGTCATTTTAGATCAGGTTCCACTCACAGACCGGTATGATAGACACAGACTTCCTTTATTGTCATTACACAGACACATACAATGAATCTGGCAACGAAATGTCATAGATTGGCAAGTGATAACACAAAATAAATATGGAGAATACAAAAGTGCAAATTACTGAAGTGAATCCAAAGCCATGAGTGTCTGCAGTGCAAAGGTGACAACACATACAGTCAATATAAATAAGGAATAAATAAGACGGACAGTGCAATTTTGCACAACAATGTAAAACAGTACTGAAAACAGTGTAAATATTGCACATCAATGTAAACAATACTATAAACAGCATAAACATTGCATTTGAAGTCAAGTACAGTTTAATAGTCCGATGGCTCTGGGGAAGAAGCTGTCACTGAACCTGGCAGTTCTACAGCGGATGCAGCGCAACCTCCTGCCCGACGCCAACAGACAGAACAGTCCATGATGGGGGTGGGTGAGATCAGAGTATATTTGGTGAGCTCTGGCCAAGCAGCGTTTGTGTGCAATGTCCTTGATGGGGGGTGATCTAACCAGTAAAATATTATTTCAGTTCAGTTTATTTCAAACATGCAACAAAACAAACAATATGATCCTACTTTAGTCAGTAGATATAAAAAAGATGGAAGAAAATATGCAAACATATAAAATATATACATACATCGGCTGGATAGCTCAGTTGGTAAGGCACCGTGCTGGTGGGGACCCGGGTTCGATCCCCGTTATGAGCATCCAGTGGGTTGTGTCAGGAAGGGCATCCGACGTAAAATCTCCTGCCAAATCAAATATACGAATTGAATTCACTGTGGCGACCCCGGAATGGAAAAAGCTGAAAGAAATCAACATCATCCTTGAAGGCAACACAAAATTTATATACAATAAAATAAATTAAGAGTGTTGACATGTTGCTGTGACCCCCAAAGGAAGGAAGGAAAGAAGGAAGGGTGTGTGGATGGAAAGAAGAAAGAAAGCAAATACAGAAGGATTACGGAAAGAAGGAAGACAGGAAGGAAGAAAGTAAACAAGCAGTAAGTAAATGATGAAGGAATGGAGAAAGGATGGAAGCAAATAAGCAACTGAGTAAGAAAAAAGGAAGGATGGATTGAATACAGGCCATGTATTCTTTCTTACTTATGGAAGCAAGTAAGAAAGTGAGTGCAGAAGGAAGGAAGACAAGAAAAATGGCAATAAAGGAAGAAAGTAAGCAAGTGAGTGTGTAAAGAAGGAAGGATGCAAGGAAGAAAGGAAACAAATGGGTAGGTAATGGTAACTGAATGGCACTTATCTCACAGTTATGGTGCCCAAAGACTCCATATCCATCCTTTCACACATCAGTGGGCGGCTGCTGCTAAACTCAACCGGGAGCAATTATGGGTTCAGTGTCTTGCCCAGGGACACTTCATGGACACTTCTATGGACAGTCTGAGCCAGGACTCGAACCACCGACCCTTCAACTATTGGACAACCCGCTCTTCTAACTGAGCCACAGCCAAAGTCAGCGATGAAATAAGGATGGATCCAAAATCCAAAATCATATCACAACAATCATAAAGTGTGTTTGGGCCAATTTTCTTTTCCCAATGACAATAGGACTTAAACACAACACAGTGGTCATCTCCAGTTCAAGAGCGAACAGGCTCATGTTTCCCAGTGTCTCTCCTGTCGAGTCCATGTGAGAGGCGTTGGGGTCCTGCAGTGACTGGCAGGTATCAGCTACCTTTAACCTTCCCCTGTATCCCGGCGTCTACGGGAGCGTCCACAGATGGTCAGACATCTGGACACAACAACATGGATGCCCTGGATTGCTGACAGCAGGACGGGCTGCTTCAATGCCTTCAATTGGCAACAGGAAGTCGTTGTCCCCACCCCTCGTTCTCATTTGGGTTCCATCCGACTGAAATATTTACCCAGTGTACAACCATTCATCTATCGTGATAACAGGGGCCCATGGCGTCTTTGTTAGCTTTTCCTCTGCCGTTTCCTGGCAGAAGCACAATCAAAAGCAGGAATCAAAGCGAGAAACAATTACAGCGGCTTGTGTGGAGGTGAATGGCATCGATGAAAAGCACATTGTCGGTGTCGTTCGCCAGCTGCGACACGGGCAAAACATTTAAAGAGGAGGCGGCGGTGGATACAAAGACGTAGGACACAGAGGAGGACACCTGGACTCACACCCTCTGCATCAATCAGCAGGAAACGCCAAGTTGATTATATTCACTCTGCCCTGGTCACAGACTGACAGGCTCTGCACTGGACTGTCACTGTAGTTCAGCTCCACGTACAGACCGACAGGAAGCAAGATCAATCAGAGCAGTCCAATAATAACAAAATAACCAATAATAAATCAAATTATAACAAAATAACCCCAAAATGCTGCCTAATATTCATTCATTCATTCATTCATGAATGAATGAATGAATGAATGAATGAATGATGCCTAATATTTGTTTCTTTTTTTGTGCAGAAAATAACATGACGAGAAAACAGGTATGTATCTATGTATTGTACATACTGTTTCTTTCTTATACATGGATGTATATAGTCTCATGATGTATGTATTCTTAACGTGTTTTATAGATGTACATATTCTGTACTATTTTTAGATTTTTTGGATCTAGTCTAAAAATAAATGAAAATATGTCATTGAAATCTTTCTATTTTTAATGTACAAAAATAACACATAAAAGGCACAAAAATAGGAATTTATTTACATTTACAAACTTTCCAAACAAAAAAATGATCTTAAAATTACTGAAATTATAATTTACAACAGGAATATTTCCTATATGTAATCTTTTGTTGTACTAACACAATAACACTCAGTTATCATTATTTATAGGCATAATGTATTTCTTCCTATTAAACCATTATATATTATTAAGGCACATAATTGGATCATCAATTTCTACAATAGGTACCAGACAATATGTTATTTATATGTTAATTGAGGAAATATAACTGCAGGTTATTATGCTATTACTTGAGATAACGTCACTTTATGTGCTTCTTCAGCTGAAACCAGTTTCACGTCCTCGACTCTCAACGTCTTTAGTCTAATTCCTTTATTTTCATATGCATTCCATTGGTTGGATTTATAAACCCTGGCGGTATGGTGTTGGCCTACGGGCCTCATGTTTGATGTCCGTGAGTTATTCAGTGGACTTGTCCACTACGTCTTGATGTAAAGAGGGAATGAAGGAGGTCACGTCACAGTGTCTTGGTGCATCTATCCTCCGCCCACTGCCCAGTTCATTCCCTGCCATCACCATAATACCAGTCATTTATGTGACACACAACAACAGACCTGTAATTTACAAGAAGGCAGCCCATTGACGCATCACACGTTTAAAAACCATACCTGTGTAATTTAACCCTTTAACCCCTCACACATGCTCTGTGCTTTCAACTATGGTCTGTTAGTGCGTGTGTGTGTGTGTGTGTTCCTTTTCTTCACTGGTTTTGTTTTACTGGGTGTTTTAGGGTCGAAACAGGAGGAATAACACAGAAAGACAAAGAGAGGAATTGAAGTCTGACAGGTTTGGACTAAATAAGACACACAGAATGTACATCAATAAGAGATTTTGGATGTTGAACATCAATTGTCAGCTGGAACACACCTGGACTTGTTCATTTTAGTTGATTTTGTTGAAAAAATGTTACTTAATTTTGTTCTAGTTTGTTCTAATTCTGTTGAGTTTAGTTCAAATGTACAAATTTCTGTAAATTTTGTTGGTTATGTTTACTATTTTTTCATCATTTTCTTAATAGTGTTGTTCATTTTTGCTCACTGTTAGCTTAATCTCTAATTTCCATTCCCTTGTTGATGATTTTTGTTGAATTTCTTACGTCTTCTTTATTGTTTCACATTTGTTGACACCTCTTAGAACTGTCAACTAGAACACAATTACAATAGTTCATTTAAGGTGATATAATATAATAGACTTAGACCTAGATTTCCTTTATTGTCATTACACAGACATACACAATGAATCTGGTAGCAAAATGTCATAGAATTGGCAGCTGATAACGCAAATAAAAATGGAAAATAGAAAAGTGCACAGTTGCTGAAATGAATCCAAAGCCATGAGTGGCTGCAGAATGTGAACATCACTGTAAACAGTGAGAATAACAGTGAGAAGGAGGAGGGGG